>PITA01027469.1:0-20886 GCA_004023965.1 Spilogale gracilis | reverse complement strand
ATGGGAGAGCCTGGTGGTGGGTACTGGGGACACCTAAAGCGTGGAGCACTGGGTGTGGGGAATGGGGAATGAATCTTGAAACAATGGAAAAAAAAATTTAGTAACAATAAAAAAAAAAAAATTAAAAAAAAATATATATATGATTCTGCTTCCTCCTCTCTCTCTGCCTGCCTCTCTTCCTACTTGTGATCTGTCAAATAAATAAAATCTTTAATATATATATGATTCTAAATTATTCTTTTTATTTGTATAATATTTCTGAGGCTCCCATTGAGTTCTTCTAAGATTTAGAGGGTACAAACCAAGAAATACTGTTAATCTGCCTTCTTTTATAAGTATGGAGTAATTGGAAACCTCTTTTTTTTAAACTTATTTATTTAAAAAAAGAAAAAACTTATTTTATTTTAAAGATTTTATTTATTTGACAGAGAGAAACACAGCCAGAAAGGGAACACAAGCAGGGGGAGTGAGAGAGGGAGAAGCAGCACCGAGCAGGGAGCCCGATGTGGGACTCGATCCCGGGTCTCCGGGATCATGACCTGAGCTGAAGGCAGTCGCTTAACCAACTGAGCCACCCAGGCGCCCTGAAAAAACTTATTTTAGAAAGAGAGTACATACTTGTGAGGGTGGAGGGGGGCAAAGGGAGAGATTTGCAAGCGGACTCTGCACAGAGCATGGATCCCAACCGAGGGCTCAATTTCACTACTCTTGAGACTGTGATCTGAGCCTACATGAAGAGCGGGACACTTAACCGACTGAGCCACAAAAACCTCTTTTAAACAGAGTATTTTAAATTTTGTGGACTTACTGGCAGAGTTCCTTGCTACATGTTAGGGGTTTTTTGTCCTTGCTTTTATCATTCTGGTTATATGGACTCTGAATCTAAAGACATTAATTTAGAGCTTTTGCCTCACAGATAACATTCCTAAGGCCATTGCATAGTTCAAAATCTGCATATCTCACCACTCATTTTTCCTGTTTAAAAAAATGTAAGTTAATTTGTGTTGGGAGGTGCCCAGAAGGCATAAATCTAAAAGCACTGTAGCTTAGAAGCAAATATGATGGCATTGATCTTGCAGCTATGTCTCCAATATATTATTCTTTCATATTTTTCCTTTTTTTTTAAAACCCTATTTTTCTTGTGGACTTAAGGTATATACTGTTTTAATGCTGCTTTTTATATCTCTAATCTTCCAATGCTCTCTTCTTGATTAAGAGCCTGGCATAATGAGTCCTTGTTTGACTTTCATCTCATCATGGTGTCTTATCATTTGTAACTTCTGTTCGCAAGTTTTCATTTTCACAGGAATTTCCCAAAGTACTGACACTACTGTTAGAGGATATTAAGCAGATTTTTTAATTATAGTAACAGTAAATGTTAAAGAACCTACATAGTAGTCACCCAAACCAGGAAATCTTATTCACAGGAATGACAGCAGATTGACAAGTGAGGACAGTGGATATATTTACCAGCTAAGTAGCACTGGAAGATAGCAGTAGTGTAGAGTTTATAATCCACTCAGTGTTCCTGGAGTTTGTTTAAATTTAGAAAGGCTCACATTATTTCAGACTCTGTGCAAAGAATTTAAAACATCATGCTTTGTTTTGACAAATATTGTACTATTTCAAATTTATATAACTAGAATTTGCATTAAGTGTGACTAATGTGTATTGAGGTAATACATTGCCAGCAGGGCATGTGATTGTTTTTAACACACTCTCAAATGCCAATCGGTGAATAAAAATATGAATGAAAAGGCTAGCAGCTTTTACCAAACTAATTTATTGCATTTACTATGTACATGCCAGGCTCTGTGCTAAGTACTCACGTGTTGAATCCGACTTTGAACAGGCATTTTAACAGAAGAGATACATAAGTAACTGCCGAGATTATAGGGAAGTCCACTGATGTGTTAGATTTTCTCTTGTGTTCTGTTGAGGTGTGCTAACTTGTCCTCTCTCTGCCGGAACTCTGAACTCTGAGACTTAGGCTTGATTCAAAGCAGGTCTTGAAGTTTGGACCTGAGAACAGATCCAAGGCTTATAAATAAATTATTTAAAAAAATTTTTAAGTTGGGGGACACTTAGGTGGCTCAGTTGGTTAAGTGTCTGCCTTCATCCCAGGTCGTGATCCCAGGGTCCTGGGATTGAGTCCTACATTGGGCTCCTTGTTCAGTGGGGGAGTCTGCTTCTCCCTCTCCCCACCCCCACTCTGCTGTCTGTCTTTTTCTTTCTCAAATAAATAAATAAGACCTTAAAAAAAGACTTTTTTTTTTAAGTTGTATGGTCAAGGGCTTTTCTTTGAGGTCATCACCGTCCTGCTAGATGCCCAGATGTTTTTTTGGTTAGTCATCAGCTGTGTTCCAGTGTGTTCTATAGTTTATGTCTTTTGAAGATTTTATTACCTGAGATCAGTATGAAAGAGATTAAATTGGCCAAAGGAGCACCAGAACTTCTGGATCTTCCCAAGTGTCAGTGAGTCAAGTTATTGCAAATCTCACCTGATCTACCTGTGTCAGCATTTATACTGAGGCATGTTCTCTTGGTGAGCCATGTAAGTTGCCTGGGAATTTTAGCAATTGTCTCTGTTAGCTGCATCTATTGATTCCCCTCCTCTTCCCTTGCTTTGGCTCAGGAGGCCTTAGTCTAACCAAAGCAGTGGAAGTAGAACTGAGAATTAGCTGCCTGACGTTCCCAGTTAGTAAAAATTAAAATGGAGATTATACTAAATTAGGAAATATCTGACTGGAAGAATACTTAGGAACCCTTGACCATCATTTTTATCAGTGTGTTTTGCAGAATTTTAAAACATACATGGAGGGGCCTCTTGTTCTTACTTGGAGAGTTCTGAAAAAGCAAGAAAGAGATCTTCAGGGGCGCCTGGGTGGCTCAAATGGTTAAGTGTCTGCCTTCAGCTCTGGTCATGATCTCAGGGTCCTGGGATCGAGCCCCGCATCAGGTTCCCAGCTCAGTGGGGGAGTCTGTTTCTCCTCTATTTGCCATGCTCCTGCTTGTGCTTGCTGTCTCCCTTGCTGACAAATAAATAAATAAAATCTTTTAAAAAAAGAGAGAGAGAGAGATCTTCAGCTTGTTTTAAGCTTGCAAGAGGATGACTCCTTCACAGGACATGGGGCTTAACACGACTTAGATGTAAATTCTTAGGAAATTCAAACCCTTGTTATCAGAGGCAATTTTGTCCTTACAAGAAAGGGAGGACAAAAGGATTATAGTAATGCAACCTTTACCAACAACTTAGTTCTCACAATAAAGGTAAGGAGTTGGGGAGAATTACAAACTGGTCTTATTGAGGTTCTCCTGTGTTGCAGATCTATTGCATTTACTCACTGTGCTTGGAAAGAATTAGTATATCTTTTGATATTAGTATTAATTCTGAGATTTGGCATTATTTCCAAGGACTCTTGTTTTTAATCTGGCTTAAATGATGTAGACCGCTATGTTTTATTTGGGGGTTTTTTTTGACCCGTTATGCTAATGAAACTTTTGCGTATTTGCAGAGCTCTGGATGTTCTGAAGTATGAAGAAGTTGACATGAAGTTGTTAGCCAAGGCTGTTCCAGAGCCCTTGAAGAAGTACATTAAATGTAGAGAGCTAGCTGAAAGACTGAAAATAGAAGGTAGAAAATAATTTTTTACTTAACATGTCTATATGTTCTCTTTTCCATTTGTGCAAATTATGAATGGACAGCAGATTCATTAAGAAAGAGCTCTAAGTTAAGAAGAGCCATTTTTACCATAGAAACAGCATAGTCTTGGGCTCTGTGCTATTTATAGTGGGGTTCCAGGCTAGCAGCATTGCAACACATGGGAGCTTGTTAGGAATACAGATTCTCATAGTACACCTCAGACCCACTGAGTAAGCATCTACATTTTAAGAAGATCCCTAGGTAATTTTTTTTTTTTAAAGATTTTATTTATTTGACAGAGAGAAACACAGCCAGAGAGGGAACACAAGCAGGGGGAGTGGAGAGGGAGAAGCAGGCTTCCCACTGAGCAGGGGGCCCAATGTGGGACTCGATCCCGGGTCTCCAGGATCATGACCTGAGCCGAAGGCAGTTGCTTAACCAACTGAGCCACCCAGGTGCCCCAAGATCCCTAGGTAATTTGTGAGCACATTTTAAGTTTGGGAAATGTCATCAGGTTTACCAAAAATAACCCCCCAAAACCAAAAAACACAAAACACAAAACTTTTTATTCCCTTAAACTTCCTTTTACATTTTCCCCATCCAATGTTTTAACAATGAGAAAAATAATACGGTCTTTGTGGGGCTCCTGTGTTTCTCTCTGTCAAATAAATAAATAAAATCTAAATAAATAAATAAAAACAAAAAAATCCTAGTATACTGGAATACTCTACCATTAAAATGCTTAATTTGGGGGCACCTGGGTGACCATCAGAGCTACAGATGACTTTGTAGTTGTACCCTGTCTTTTTTAAGTTTTTCATTGTGAAAAATTTCAGACATAAAAATACTGAGAATGATATCAACTTCTGCATTTTGATAGATGTTTTTCCCTTGGGTAGCAAATTATGTGGAAAAAAAGGCAGGGAACAGAAAGAGCTGGGGAGAAGGGTAGGAAAAGTTGGCTAATGATGTACTGTTCAAATAGGAAAGGGTTTTAAATTCTGGGGAAATCAGCCAAGATGGTAAGAATGCTACATCCCTTCTAGCGATGGCATTTTCCTTCAGTTCCAGAGAGATGTATCACTTTGCTATGCTTTGGTTGTACATACAGGATGACCCAAGTGCTACCGGTCATCCCACCATGCAAGTTAATAGAAGTCTAGAAACAAAGGGAAACTCACCAAAACTCTAGAATCATTATTCCAAATGACCAGACACTATACTTACTGTATAAGAAATAATGTTGACAGGGATCCCTGGCTCAGTCGGTTAAGTGTCTACCTTTGCCTCAGGTCATGATCCCAGGGTTCTGGGATTGAGTCCCTAATCGGGCTCTTTGCTCAGCGGGGAGCCTGCTTCTCCCTCTGCCTGCTGCTCCCCCTGCTTGTACGCTCTCTCTCTGACAAATAATAATAAAAGCTTTAAAAAAAAAAAAAAAGAATGTTGACCTTTTATTTCAACATCATGATTTCTCTATTGAGTAAAAATTAGTTATTGAACATTCAGGCTGTTATCCCCTGGTAACAGGTGATTAAATTCTATATTTCTTTTTTTTTTTTTTTTAGATTTTTATTTATTTGACAGAGAGAAACACAGCAAGAGAGGGAACACAAGCAGGGGGAGTGAGAGAGGGAGAAGCAGGCTTCCTGCCGAGTAGGGAGCCCGATGTGGGACTCGATCCCTGGTCTCCAGGATCATGACCTGAGCCGAAGGCAGTGGCTTAACCAACTGAGCCACCCAGGTGCCCCGTTTTTGTTTTTGTTTTTTTAAGATTTTTCTATATTTCATTTTTTTTAAGTTTATTTAAGTAATCTATACAACCTGTGTGGGGCTAAAACTCACAACCCTAAAGTCAGGAGTCACAGGCTCTTCTGACTGAGCCAGCCAGACACCCCTAAATTCTTTTTTTTTACATTTTTATATATATTTTTATTTTTCTTTTATATTTTATTTTTTATATATACAGAGAGGATGAGAGAGCATAAGCAGGGGGAATGGGAGAGGAAGAAGCAGGCTCCCCATTGAGCAGGGAGTCCAACTCCAAGCTCGATTCCAGGACCCTGGGATCATGACCTGAGCCAAAGCAGATGCTTAGTCAACTGAGCCACCCAGGCACCCTAATTTTCCAGATTTTTGAAATGAAAAGGACATGCAGTAGACTACCAAACATAATGCTATAGTTGGTATGCAAGATACTTCCTCTTATTTAGCCTCAATTTCCTCATCTACATAAGGGAACACTTAGGCCATTTATCTCCTGGTGTTGGGAAAACTGTTGTGTGACATAACATGTACAGAAGTTTTTTATAAATTGTAAAAAACTATAAAAACACAAGTTGTTATGTAGTCTGAATATCATAACGTAATTAATTTTGTTCACCAGCTACTTATGAATCAGTGTTGTTCCATCAGCAACAACAAATAAAGGAAGTTCAGCAAGATGAAGCGCTCCAGCTGCCAAAAGACCTAGATTATTTAACCCTCAGAGCTGTGTCTTTGTCTCATGAAGTTCGAGAGAAGCTACATTTCAGTCGCCCAGAAACGGTAAGAAACCAGGCCATGGAAGTTATAAAGAGCCAGTGATTTCATTTTTTAAACCTGGACTTATAGTGGCCTCATAATTAGTGTTTTATTTCATTATAAGAAATATAACCTCATTTTCGTAATTATATCTTTGTATGACAGATTGGGTTTTTGAGAGATAAAGAAACTTAGTCTAAATAAATAACTAGAAGTGGGTTGATTAAAATTATTCTCTGGTCCCAACTATATGCTAAGCCACAGTGCAAACTAGTATAATGCATGATATAAAAGAAACCACATTAGGTTAATACATGTGAGTGGTTTTCAAATCAGTACTTGGATTCCTCCCTAAGCAGTTCCATAGCATTGACTTAGATGCTTAGAAGGTACTGGGATGCAGAGAGGAGCCAAAAAAAGGTCCTTCATGCCATAGTTCTGTCCAAGTGTGTGTGTATATGTGTCTATAAATGTCTATAAACAAACTGAAAATTTTATTATATAGTATATAGTATTGGACTTCTAATGACAAATATTTAAAGACTAATAGGCTATATGTATTGATTCTGAGGTGCACATTTGACATTTCTGCAACTGAGTTGTGTCTTAAAACTGGATAGTGGAGCACCTGGGTGGCTCAGTTGGTTAAGCAACTGCCTTTGGCTCCGGTCATGATCCCAGAGTTCCGGGATGGAGTCCCACATCAGGCTCCCAGCTCTGCAGGGAGTCTGCTTCTACCTCTGACTTTCTCCCCTCTCATGCTCTCTCTCTCTCAAATAAATAAATAAAATCTTTTAAAAAAAAAGTGGATGGTGTATCATAGTTTAATGAGCAGTGGCCTTTTTTAGTGGTGATTCATATAATAAAAGGCATTTAACAAAAACATAACCTGTAAAAATTTTTGAAAAAAAATATTTTTAAAGGGAAGAGTGAGTCTGTCAATATAAATATGATGTTTTTAGTGATAGTCATCATGGAAACTAAGCATGTAGGTCTTCCACTTTATAACTCTGTATATCCTGTTCGTTTTTAGTTATGTTTTTATGGATAGTCATAGGCTTCACTGCCCAGTATGATAGCCACTAGCTAAATGTAACCATTTACATTAATTAAAATTAAATAAAACTCAGAATTCAACCCTTCAGTCATAGTAGCCATGTTTCAGGTACTCAGTAGCCAAAATTCTTGGATACAAAAAGCTCTGACAAGTATTTGTTACAGACTCGTTTGGTAGCCAACCGGACCTGAACTGGCGTCAAGTTATTTATACCACGTAGAGTGAATATTCATACATTTCACTGTAAATACACCCAGAAGTATTCATGAGACTATAGGGCACTGCCCATCACACTGTGAGGTCACATTAGTTTAATGAAAACAAAAAGTAGGTAGTTTAACATCTGTTAGTTCTATGATCTTTGACAAATCACTTTAATTTCTCTGAGCCTCATTTTCTCTAATTTATAACATGAAGATTATATTAATAATCACATTCCCTTTATCTACTTTGTAGTTATTTTGAAGATACATTAAGATAAGATTATTTTTTTTTAATCTTTTTTATTTATTTATTTATTAAAAGATTTTATTTAGTTGACAGAGAGAAACACAGCAGGAGAGGAAACACAAGCAGGGGGAGTGAGAGAGGGAGAAGCAGGCTTCCTGGCTGAGCAGGGAGCCTGATGCGGGGCTCGATCCCTGGTCTCCAGGGTCATGACCTGAGCCGAAGGCAGTCGCTTAACCAACTGAGCCACCCAGGTGCCCCAAGATAATTTTGAAGATACATTAAGTCTTGAAAATATTTTATAAACTGTAATATACAGACTGTTATTAGGAGCAAAGTAGATTTGATTTCATTTGACATAGCTCACTTATGTTTCTCTGATGGTTTTAATTCTTAGATTGGGGCTGCCAGTCGTATACCTGGAGTGACACCTGCTGCCATCATCAATCTGCTTCGATTTGTGAAGACCTCCCGGCAGAGACAGATGGCTATGAATGAACTGCCAAAAACTGATCAATCCTTATGTGATACAGACAGACTTGAAGAGAGACAGTTATAGCTTTATATTCATAGAAGACTTTTTAGTACAAGAGTATAGATAGGATATAAGAAGTATTTATATTTAGCACCTATTAAAATAATACACTTGGGGCGCCTGGGTGGGTCAGTCGTTAAAGCGTCTGCCTTCAGCTCAGGTCATGGTCCCGGAGTCCCGGGATCGAGCCCCATATCGGGCGTTCTCCACGGGGAGCCTGCTTCTCCCTCTCTCACTCCACTTGCTCATGTTCCCTCTCTAGCTGTGTTTCTCTCTGTCAAATAAATAAATAAAAATCTTTAAAAAATAAAAAAAAATAATACACTTACTAGGTTATTATGGATTTATCACAATTTATAAAGAGGGCAGAGATTATAACTGTTTCTTTAATGTATCTGAAAAAAGTTCTAAAGTCTTCATTAATCTCTTTCTCTAAGGTGCTCTAATACAGTGAGCCTACTAATGTAACTGCAGTATTCATCAGAGAGATAATAGTGGACCCACAAGGAAACATGAAGAAAAATCTCAGCGTACAAATTTGCCTATTTATAAGGACCTTGTTCATTAAATGTTACCAAAGTGAAAGCCTTTATGTTCCAAGCTGTTTTGAAAGTTAGTATTCTTTTGCTTGATTAATGAGGCAATGTCAAAGCCCTCAAATTCTTAGGGCTACAAATGTTAAACTATACAAAATCACCTAGAATCATTCAGCTCATTTCCAACACCGGAATGTCGTATATAGGGTGAAAGTTGACTTTTAAGATTCCTATACTTCTACAGGAAATCCTTACCACTAATTATCTCTTTTTTTCTCACCAGTATTTATCTTTTTTTTTTTAAAGATTTTATTTATTTATTTGACAGAGAGAGATCACAAATAGAGAGGCAGGCAGAGAGAGGGGAGGAAGCAGGCTCCCTGCCGAGCAGAGAGCCCGATGTGAGACTCAATCCCAGGACCCTGAGATCATGACCTGAGCCCAAGGCAGAAGCTTAACCCTCTGAGCCACCCAGGCACCCAATTATCTTTGAACATTAATGAAAATCCTGTAAAATAGAAAGATTGGAAATTATCATACTTTCCTATGATCCACAGTCTGGAAGATTTTTTGGCATCCTGGCTAAGGAAGAATAGGGTAAAGTAGTTACTTTATATCATACAACATTTTCTTACCAAACTGTTAGGGCCATGATTTTTTTTTTTTTTAAGATTGTATTTATTTATTTGTCAGAGAGAGAGTGAGCTCAAGCAGAGTGAGTGTCAAGCAGGGGAAGAAGCAGACTCCCCACTGAACAGGGAGCCAGATGTGGGACTCAATCTCAGGACCCTGGGATCATAACCTGACCCAAAGACAGACACTTAACCGACTGAGCCACCCAGGCATCCCATGGCCATGATTTCTTAACACTAAAGACAAATCCTTAGTAACTGGTAAGTAGTGTTTCTCTGTTTTTAAGTCAGAGCTGACAGAAAAACTGAAATGGTGCTGGCATTCCTCTTCCTCTTCAGTACTTCGATTCTATGTTGTCATAACATTTAGGGTTTACTGACCACCTGGGTCCTTTGGCTGGCTGGTTCAGTTACCTCACCTCAACCTTTCTGTAAAGACTAAAGGATGAATACAGACAAGCAGGCCAGGGAGCCTTGCTTATCCCTGGAAATGCCAACTCAGATCTCTGGGAGAAGCTCCCATGTTAGCTTCAAGCCAAAGCAGGTATTTAAAACAGTACCAAGGGCCCTGAAGTCACTCTGGCTACAGATCTATGTGTTAAGCCTGATTATGGGTGTGAGGCAGCCAAATATCTTGTTGCTATAGCTCAGTTTTCATTTGTTTCATCTAATTTTAGTCTTTCCATTAAAGTATTCAATATCGGTAGCAAGTAAAAAGTTTTGGAATGCTGGATCATTTAGCAATGATGAATTCTTTTTGATACTTGATTTAGTAATTTTAAAACATGGTAACTTTTACCTCAGTTATGGCTATTCCTGGGCAGACCACAGAGGCAATATTGATTACAGTACTATATTACGTTTTTAAAAGGCCATTTTGCACTACCTATTTAGCACCAGAAGGGAAACCACTGTTTTAATTAAACTTTTTCTGGTTAGGGATGCCTGGTGGCTCAGTTCGTTAAGCATCTGTCCAGTGTCCTGGGATCGAGTCCTGCATCAGGCTCTTTGCTCAGCAGGAATCCTGCTTCTTCTCTGCCTGCAGCTCCCCCTGCTTATCGGTTCACTCTCTCTGACAAATAAACAGAATCTCAAAAAAAAAAAAACCCAAAAAACCAAAAAACCCTTCTGGTTAAATACAGGAGTAAAAGCAGTAAGTGCTTTTGGGGTGCTTAATGAATGGAATATAACAAAAATTTATCTTGAGGAAATAGAAAGTTCTTAAGTACTTTGGAAGGTTATTGATAGCTATAATTTTGGTCTAGTAACACTACATATATTAAGGAGTTTAAGTTTTAGGGGCACCTGGGTGGCTCAGTCATTAAGCGGCTGCCTTTGATTCAGATCATGATCCTGGAGTCCCGGGATCAAGCCCCACATCCGGCTTCCTGCTCCATGGGAAGCCTGCTTCTCCCTCTCACTCCCCCTTCTTGTGTTCCCTCTCTCGCTGTGTTTCTGTCAAATAAATAAATAAAATCTTAAAAAAGAAAAAAGAAATGTAAGTTTTATAATGTAATTCCATTGTAATAGTAACTGTCTCGCTGAAAAATGATGGAAAACATTTGTTTTAGGTTCTGCCATTGGTTTAGGATCTTTATAATTTAAAATGTGTTAACTTTTATAAAATTACCTCACTTAAAAAAAGTGTTCCAAAACAGCATACTTACCTTCGGTGCTGCTGCCCACGATGCTATGGACCATCACACTCTAGGGAAAAATCAGCTAAAAATGTACGTCATAGAAATTCCTCCCAACAGGTTGCCTGGGTGGTTCATTCGATTGAGCATCTGTCTTCAGCTCAGGTCGTGGTCTCAGGGTCCTGGGACTGACCCCCATATCAGCCTCCCTACTGAATAGGGAATCTGCTTCTCCCTTTCCCCCTTATCCCTGCCAACCCCAGTTGTGCTCTCAAAGAAATAAGATCTTAAAAAAAAAAAATCTTCCCCAACAATGACAATAGGCAGCCTCCAACAGAAGGTGGCCACACTTGCGATTTCCTCTACCCACCACAGACCACACTGCCTAGTAGTTAGAAAAGCTATATACTAAAGTTCATTTCAACAGGAACACCAAAATAAAAAATAGGAAACAGCTCAGTTAAGAAACACAAAGCATTTATAGAATCATTGGTTCAGGGAGAGGGAGGGAGGATGAAGCCAGGAACCTGTGCTAAATTAAGCTGTTATAACTTCGAATTGTGACATTACCCCCTATAGCCAGAGTTTGAATTTTATAATTTTTTAAAATATTTGGTCCTTTTTTAGTTTCAACCTAGATTAGAATAGCCATGGCCTTTTCACTTCAGAAATTTCAACTCCTAGAAGAATGCCCTGTCCAGAAGTGGTGTGAAATACTAGGAAGTCACCAAAAGAGACTAGATCATTCTGAGCTGGCAGAGCTGCTTATCCTGGAGGGCACACAGTGAAAATAAACTGTTCCTCGTTAGGCTCCTTCTTTCTAATACTTTTATTATTGCACTTCCTTCATTCTACCTTAATTTTTAGTATCTGTCTTACCTTAATCTCTTAAAAAATATAAACCTCATGAATGCTTGCAGTGCCATAATTGTGGGTACTCGGCATGCTTTTTGAATGAATGAATAGTACTAAAAGCAGTAGATGAGGGCGCCTGGGTGGCTCAGTGGGTTAAAGCCTCTGCCTTCAGCTCAGGTCATGATCTCAGGAGGTCCCGGGATCGAGGTCCACATTGGACTCTCTGCTCGGCAGGGAGCCTGTTTTCCCCTCTCTGCCTGCCTCTCTGCCTACTTGTGATCTCTCTCTGTCAAATAAATAAATAAAATCTTTAAAAAAAATAAAAGCAGTAGATGACAAAACTAAAACTTAAATGAATAATTAAATGAGATAAAAATATTTGACACAAATATTAAGAACTACTTTTGTGCTTGCCTTTGTCTCTTTAACTCTTCTGTCTTTGTATTCTCTTTGGCTTCCTTTTCTTCCTATCTTCCTGTACTGTCTCTGTTTTTCCTGCTCCTAATATGAAAGTGAAGTTAATTTTTATGGTACTCATTTTATTTATGAGGCAGATTTTTAGTATTTCCTAATGTAAGAGCCAGGTAAAGGAACAAAAGGATCAAAAGGCAATTCCCATAATTAAAAAAAAAAATCATGTATCTAATAACAGGTTAATACCCAGAATATGTAAAAGACTCCTACAACTCAACAACAGCACAACAAAAAAGCCCAAACACAATTAAAAAATGGGCAAAGGGCTTGAATAGATATTTCTCTCATAAGATATACAAATGGCCAATAACCAAATGAAAAGATGCTCAACATTACTAGTCCTCAAAATAATGCAAATCAAAATCACAATGAGATGGCACCTCATACCTACTAGGATGGCTATTATCAGATATCTGAATACGAGTGTTGGCAAGACTGGAGAAATTGGAATCCTTATGCACTGTTGGTAGAAAAGTAAATTGGTACAGCAGTTATGGAAAACGATAAAACAGCTACCTCCACCAAAATTAAAAGAACTACTGTATGATCCAGGAATTCCACTCCTAAGTATATACCAGAAGAACTGAAAGCAGAGTCTTAAAGACCCTGTTTAAGGGTTATGTTCAGGGCGCCTGCGTGGCTCAGTGGGTTAAAGCCTCTGCCTTCAGCTCACTTCATGATCTCAGGGTCCTGGGATTGAGGCCCACATCCAGCTCTCTGCTCAGCGGGGAGCCTGCTTCCTCCTCTCTCTCTCTCTGCCTGTTTCTCTGCTTACTTGTGATCTCTGTGTCAAATAAATAAATAAAATCTTTTAAAAAAATAAAAATAAATAAAATACATAGATCTTTAAAAAAAAAAAGGGTTCTGTTCATAGTAGCATTATTCACAATACCTAAAAGGTGAAAGCTTCTGTCCCATCAACAGATGAAAAGGGGTAAGTAAAGTGTATATAAATACAGTGAAAAACTTTTCAGCCTTTAAAAGAAAGGAAATTCTGACACGTCACAACAGGGATGAACCATTATAGACGACATAATGATAAGTGAAATAACCCAGACAGAAAAGTACTATATTCTAGGATTCCATTTATTTTTTTAACATTTTATTTATTTGAGGAGCCCCTGGATGGCTCAGTCACTAAGCGTCTGCCTTCCACTCAGGTCATGATCCCGGAGTCTCGGGATCAAGCGCTGTATCAGACTCCCTGCTTGGTGGGAAGCCTGCTTCTCCCTCTCTCACTCTCCCTGCTTGTGTTCCCTCTCTAGCTGTGCTTCTGTCAAATAAATAAAATCTTTAAAAACTTTTTATTTGAGGGAGAAAGAGTGAATGAGAGAAAGCACAAGCAGGTGGAGAGGCAGAGGGAGAAACAGGCTCCCCATTCCTGCTGACCAGGGAGCCTGACATGGGACTTAATGCCAGGACTCTGGGATCATGACCTGAGCAGACACTTAACCCACTGAGCCACCCAGGCATCCCTAAGAGTCCACTTGTATGAGTAGCCAGATTATCCTAGAGACAAAGGAGAGTGGTGATTGGGAGGAGGGAGGAATGTGGAGTTATTGTTTAATGGGTACAGAGTTCCAGTTTTTACAAGATGGAGTTCTGGAGAGGGACGGTAATGGTTGCACAACAATGTGGATGTACTTAATGCCACTATACACTTAAAAATAATTAAGGTGGTGAGTTTTTGTTGAGTATATTTTACAATTCTTTTTTTTTTTAAAGATTTTATTTATTTATTTGACAGAGAGAAACACAGCGAGAGAGGGAACACAAGCAGGGGAAGTGAGAGAGGGAGAAGCAGGCCTCCCGCTGAGCAGGGAACCCAATGTGGGGCTCCATCCCAGGTCTCCGGGATCATGACCTGAGCCGAAGGCAGTTGCTTAACCAACTGAGCCACTCAGGTGCCCCTACAATTCTTTAAAAAGCTAAATGAATTTGTGTATATATCTCAGCTCTAAAACCTATTTACTCATAATTTATCTCCTGCTTATTTCTAAAAATATACTTGAGACATTATAAAGAGAAGAAAATTAACAATCAGCTGAGAAAGGCAGATCACCCTTAAATGTTAAACTCCAGCTCTGAGCTTCCTGTCAGTAGGGTAGTTCTGTCTCATCAAGGGGACCAAGAAAAAATGTTTTCCTATCACTAAAATCTAAGAGAGGGATATCTGGCTGGCTCACTGGGTTAAGTGCCTTCAGCTCAGGTCATGATCTTGAGGTCCTGAAATTGAGCCTGCTCAGTGGGGCGTTTGCTTCTCCCTCTCTACCCCCCCCTTCTCTCTCTCAAATAAATAAAATCTTAAAAAAAAATCTAAACTGGGGCATGCCTGAATGCCTCTCTGGACAAGTATAGGTTGATACTTTATGCTCTTATGCCCTAGGGAAAGGATGCATTTATTTTGACCTAGAAACTCATTTGGACTATCACTGACTTCTAAAACAACATCCTCAAACTGCTGACGGCAACTCATTAGCAAGCTATGAAAATTTTTGTCATAGGTAATAAAAGTACTACTCTCTGACTCTTTGGTTTCAGTACTTCACATACAAATTTATCTCACCAATTTTAGGACTTATTTTATTCCTTTTATCATCTCTAAATGGTTATATGTTTTATAATCAATATTATCTTAAAAATTGACAGCTTTTGGGGCGCGTGGGTGGCTCAGTTGGTTGAGCGACTGCCTTCGGCTCGGGTCATGATCCCGGAGTCCCCGGATTGAGCCCTACATTGGTCTCCCTGCTCGGCAGGAAGCCTGCTTCTCTCTCACTCCCCCTGCCTCTCTAGTTGGGTTTCTCTCTGTCAAATAAATAAAATCTTAAAAAAAAAAAAAAAATTGGCTTACAATTGACTTACAACTGAAAACATCTTAGATATAATGAAATACTGTGCTATACTGTGTTGCAATAGAAAATATATTTCTTGGGACGCCTGGGTGGCTCAGTTGGTTAAGCGACTGCCTTCAGCTAGGTCATGATCCCGGAGATCCGGGATCGAGTCCCACATCGGGCTCCCTGCTCGGTGGGAAGCCTGCTTCTCCCTCTCTCACTCCCCCTGCTTGTGTTCCCTCTCTGGCTGTGTTTCTGTCAAATAAATAAAATCTTTAAAAAAAAAAAAAAATTTAAATGTTTAAGAAGTAGGGGCACCTGGGTGGTTCAGATGGGTAAGTGTCTGCCTTCAGCTAAGGTTAGGATCCCGGGGTCCTGGGATAGACCCGGACAATGGGCTCTCTGATCTGTGGGGGAGCCTGCTTCTCCCTCTGTCTCTGCAGCCCCCCCCCCCCCCGCTTGTGCTTGCACTCTCTCGCTGTCAAATAAATAAAATCTTTTACACAAAAGTCTAAAAAGTCTTTTAAATAAAAGTCTAAGAAGTAATGTTTTCAAATTCTCCAATAACTCCTACTTGTCTTGCAGATACCCATTATTCCTGACAAGTACCTTCTCTAGCCAAAATGTATTCGTTTACTCTTCTCCCTCATAATATCCTTTCCTTCATAGCACCTTCACAACTCAGAATTACCTACTTATTTATGCTAATCTCTACCTCCCCGACTGGATTATATACTCCAAGGGCAAAACCTGTCCATTTTGTTCACAACTCTATCCCCAGTGCCTAGAATAGTGTAACTTTGTAGGCACAACTAAAAAAAAATTTCTTCACTGATCTACAGAATCTATCACTTTTCTTTCTTGAAAAATTAACCACAGCAAAATAAGAACTTCACTTAAGAAGTTGATTCTTGGGGCACCTGGGTGGGTCAGTTGGTTAAGCAACTGCCTTCGGCTCAGGTCATGATCCTGGAGACCCGGGATCGAGCCCCACATCGGGCTCCTTGGCGGGAAGCCTGCTTCTCCCTCACTCAATCCCTCTGCTGTGTTCCCACTCTGTGTTTCTCTCTGTCAAATAAAATATTTAAAAAGTTGATTCCTAATGGTTCAGCCATGTTGGGAAAAGTTGAGCAGTTTCCTATAAAAGGCATACATTTGCCATACAATCCAGTGATTTCCATTGCTAGGTATTTATACAAGATGAAAATCTATAGTTTACATATAAACCTACCTGTTAATTTTTCTTTTTTTTAAGATTTTATTTATTTGACAGAGTGAGACACGGCCAGAGAGGGAACACAAGCAGGGGGAGTGAGAGAGGGAGAAGCAAAGCAGGCTTCCTGTCAAGCAGGCAGCCTGATTCGGGGCTCCATTCAGGGCTCAATCCGGGACTCGATCTGGGACCCGACCGGGGACTCTGCTATCACGACCTGAGCTGAAGGCAGAGGCTTAACCACTGAGCCACCCAGGCGTCCCCGTTTTAACGTTTAAAGTGGCTCAACTCATAACTTTCTGAAACTGGAAACCAAATGTCCCTCAACTGGGAATGAATGGATAAACTGTCCCATTAAAAAGCAACAGATTGCAGGAGCACCTGGGTGGCTCAGTTAAGTGACCTACTCCTGTTTTCAGCTCCAGTCACTGAGACTTGGTGTTCAGTTGGGGTGGGGAGTCTGCTTGAGATCCTCTCTCTGTCCCTCCCTCAGCGCTTGCCCATACACTCTCAAATCTTTTAAAAGAGTTTAGATGTTAAACACATGAATCAAATTCCATCACGCTAAGTGGGAAAAAAAAAAAAATCTGACTCAAAAGGCCTATATAATGGGTGCCTGGGTGGCTCAGTGGGTTAAAGCCTCTGCCTTCAGCTCAGGTCATGATCTCAGGGTCCTGGGATCTAGGTCTGCATGGTGCTCTCTGCTCTGCAGGGAGCCTGCTTCCTCCTCTGACTGCCTCTCTGCCTACTTGTGATCTCTGTCAAATAATAAAATCTTAAAAAAAAAAAAAAGACCTTTATACTATATGAACCCAGGTACATTGCTGCCAAAATTATAGGGACAGAAAATAATCAGTGGTTACCGATTGTAAACATGGCAGAATATAGAACTATTCTATTCCTTGATTGTGGTAAACCGTACATCTCAAAACTTACAAAATTAAGGATACTTGGGTGCCTCAGTTGGTTAAAGCACCTGCCTTTGGCTTAGGTCATCTCAGGGTCCTGAGATCAAGCTGCAAGTTGGATTGGGGCTCCCCACTCAGTGGGGAGTCTGCTTGTCCCTTTGCCCCTCCCCCTGCTCTCTCAAAAATATATTTTTTAAAAGATTTATTGAGGGGGTTAAGAGAAGACATAAGCAGGGTAAGGGCAGAGGGGTAGAGAGCAGACTTCATGCTGAGCAAGGAGCCTGATGTAGGGACTCACCTAGGACCCAGGAGATCATGACCCGAGCCAAAGGCAGACTTAACCAACTGATTAAGGGTTTATTTGGGAACCCCCCAAATAAACAAATCTTAAAAACCTACAAAATTGTGTGGAATGGTGAATTTTAACTGTATGTAAAAGGACAAACTTTCAGATCATTTAGTAAAGTTTCCTATTAGTTTTTGCTTACTTGGAAATAACTGCAACATTAACTTAGTATTATCTTTATCATGAGGTTTCTCCCACAGAAACCAGAGCTCTAAACTTAGAGACCCATGAGCCCCTTTAAGGGCGGTCCAAGGTCAATGCCACTTTCCGACTGATGGACATCATATTTAGGTCCTATTTATGTTTAGAAAACAAAAGGTAAGAGGGAGGGTGTCCTTTTGTGGGGGGATAGGAGAGCCTGGTGGTGGATACTGAGGGCATGTACTGCATGGAGCACTGGGTGTGGGGCATAAACAATGAATCCTGGAACACTGAAAAAATAAAAAAACAAAAGGACAGAATTCTACGGTCCCTCTCAAAGATTTCCATTGGATCAGGGACCAACTACCTTTCAGGAAAGGTGGTAGTTTCCTCAGTTTTTTCCCTCTTCTAAAAATCACTAAGACAATGTATTTATTATTTAATAAGTCAAAGAAATTTCCACAGACTTGCAAATAATGGAGAGGACCTTTATATCACCTACATGAAAAAGAACCTATGGGTTGGTAGTGAAAAGACATGATGAACAGGTAAGAAATCTTCAGGTCTTACTCCTCTCATCCAAAACGTGCACTGACCTCCCTTGCAGGATCTAGATCTCACTGTTGACCCCCTGGCAAGCTAGAGGTTAACTGTAGATTATCCTAACTTTCAATAGATTTAATCAATTTCTGCTATATTTTGTGGTAACAAATGAACTCAACATTTGACTACCAATCTAAAGCACATCTAAAAAGCCACATTAACATAAGAAATCAGTTGTCACCCTTTCCTAGAGTTGCCCATTCCAGGTACTGTGAATAACTATTGGCCACAGAAAGTTTTGTTTGAGCAAATTCAACTCAGCAAAGGTTAATGAGGCACATCCATTTAAATACACAGAAAATCCAGTTTTTTTGAATACTCACCAGGGCTTTTATACCCCATAATCGAAATCTACTTAAAATGTGGACTCTGCACCATTTGAGTAGCAAATATTGGATAGAACTCAAGCAACCAGATGAATTCTCATGCTTCTAGGAGGTAAATGACAAGTGTTAAAGACTATAAAATTTAGCACTCACCTGGCTTAAAACTTATTTTGGACTGCCTATTCTGGGCATTGGATGAATAACCAAAAAGGCTTTCCTGTTTCATATTCTTAAAATCACACAGAATTCCTGGGACAAATTTCAACCAGCTCCCACCTGAGATTCCTTACAAACACCTGTAATTCAACTGTTTAATTTAAAGTATGAAGGTCAAGCATCAGTTAGATATTCTAGTCTTACACTCTTTTGGGGCACCCAGGAGTGGCTCAGTCTGCCTTCAGCTCAGATCATGATCCTGGGAGTCGCAGGATGGAGCCCCGCATTGGGCTCCCAGTCCGGCCAGAGCCTACCTCTCCCTCTTGCTGTTTGTCAAATAAAATCTTACTTTTTATCAATCCAAACAAAAAACGCTATTAGTATACGTAATGGCAGAGCTGAAATGTTGTACCCTGAACTTTTCAGGTTCCAAATGGACTTATAGTGACCACCAGTAGATGGTGCTCAAACCCCAATGGCATATCTGTATTAGTTTCTGTGGAGTTAAGCATACTAACTAGCCAAACTTAAGCTTTCCTGGACACTGTCCCGTTGTTTCCTATCCTTCCACTAATTTGGAGGAATTTTCAGAAGTTAGATTTCTAGGGCGTGGAACAAGTCCCTTCCAGTAAACATAGTTAAAAACGTTTTATGGCAGCTATGACGTAAGAACCTTACCTAGGTCTTCTCTAACCCTAAACCAACAGTTAGCACATTGGTACAAATAAGCGAAAAATTGAGTTGTGAACAAAATCTTTTATTAGTTTTTAATTTACAGGCCTTAAAAGTGCCCCAGGTAGAACCGTTTAAAGACCATTTTACCTAACTTAGAACAAAATGCTAAAGTTTTAACTAAATTATTCTGACCTATGGCCAAGTTACAGAATGCATTTCACTCAGCATTGTCTTTTAAAATAGGTTGTCCCATGCTTTTTGCCATACTTCAGAGCTGCCTGATAAATTTCCTTCAGAAGGGGGAAAAAAAAAAAGCCTACTCAGGAACTAATGTTCAAATGGTCAAGATTCGGTTGTTTTATCAAATGCACCAGTGGAGATGTGCCAGCTATCTGAAAGCCAAATAGATGGTTGTCACCCAAATACTGTTACTTTACGGAACACAATTTTTAGATTATAAAATTACACTGAGTTTTCATCTTCAACTTCCAATTGTCATCCTTCAATATCCCTGTTTTTCAAATGACACTTAGCAAAACCTCCGCAAAATTTTCAAACTGAAAACAAAGCTTACCCTACAAGCCAGTCCAAAAATGGGTTCTCCCCATTTGAACCTCTTCAAACTCACCCAACTTCTGATCTTCAAAGATGAAAACTATTGCAAGTACATCTCTAGTTCTTAAGTGACAGTAAAAAACTTGCAGTAGACTTTCTTAACTCTACCACTGTTTTAGGGTATTTTGAACTACTTCACACTTTTTATAATGTGACAAAACATTCCAGTAACTGGAAAACAAAATGTGACAATGTATCAACAAGTTTACTCCATATGATAGAACACGTTTTCTATGCAACATTAACTTTGGTATTACAGAATTTAACCCGATTTATAAACTGTTTTGTGGTGTTATACTCTTACCTGTTCTAACATGTGTTGCACCAAAAGACCTCTTTTCCCCATAGCTTTTCACTGTATGTACTTGGAACAGTTTGCCCCAGGAAACGGAAAAGTTCCCACCCAGGAAAAAAGTTACCCCAAATTTGAGTTTCAGCTTATCTGAACATTAGAAATAGGGTCTGCACAACTCTTACTCTCTTACCTCAATAGTACTATACAATGTTACAGTGTTGACCAAAAGAAGACACAGGTTTCTCATTAAACTTTTGTTTTAATGGGTCTCAAAATTCTGTGACAGATTTTTGGTCAAGTTGTTTCCATTAAAAAGTACTGATTTTAAAAACTAATAACTTAAAACTGCCACACACACACAAAAACAAATGCTCCACAAAACATTCTCCTTTCCTTCTGAAGGTTTTACGATGCATTGTTATCATTAACCAGTCTTTT
>PITA01027468.1:0-20811 GCA_004023965.1 Spilogale gracilis | reverse complement strand
CTCCATTTTTATAAAATGACTGGTAAGATATTCCTAAAGAAATAAAGATAATTTTTTGTTTTTAAAAAATGTTTGCCTCTAAATATAGATCTATGAAATCAACATACCCAGACCTGCTTCACACACAGATTTTTCACCGTGGCCCTGGCCACCTTTTTCTCACTCTTCTAGCTTATCTCCTCCAGAAGACTGGTGTTAAGCTTTATCCTAAGTATGGTTTACAAAAATAGGACAGAAATGAGCAAAAAGCTCTGACTTAATAATAGCACAGATAAGGAAACAAACATTTCCTCACAGGAGACTTCTCCAAGAAATCTATGCTAAAACCAGTAAGAATCATTCCAGTGTAACTGGTTTTCTAGGAAACATCATATGACTAATTGGCATCTCTAAAAAAGTCACTTTGCTGGAGAAATAAGTATTGTCATACTAAGGGGATAGTGGGGAATATGGAATATTCATTCATGCTTAGCACTGTATCATCTGGTTTTTTAAAATGACATTTTAGAGGAAGAGAATGACGGACGAATTTGAGAAACATTTTTATTCTTGTAGCCACTATGGAGCCTTGAGGATATTTTTCCTTAAAAATCCCAGCATCACTGCACAGCCTCTGCTCAAACTCAATCAGAACACAGTTCCATGGGCATTACAAGTCCCAGAGTAACTTCTCTCTTAAATCCCCAACGATCTATAAATGCCAAAAGGTTACATCATTTTAAAATGTTAGCTGCTATCAGAAGGAGCAGCAATGCTGGGAGAGGTAGACATTCATCTTCTTTGCTCATGGGAAACTTTACAAGAAATGATGTTCATTTAATGATAAGAAATCTCTTTATTCCACCAGAAATGATAAAGAAGAAGAGGTGGGGAGGAAGAAGAGAGAGCAAGAAAGAGAAGCTATTGGTATATTTTAATGTTGATTTAGGTGAGGGACACATTGCTTTTGGTTAAATCTCTAAACTGTGCGTTTGATTTTAGAGTTTGAATAAATGTCAAGTTGAAAGTCAAGAGAAAGAAAAGAGGAGCCCATAGGAATGAATCTATCCTAAAAATTAGTGCACAGAATGTACCACATTCTTCATTCCTTGCTTTACTTGTACCATCATCCTGACAAGTATGTTTTAGTTTTACTGACTTATATTAATGCTTCATGGTAAATGGGCAAATATACCAGGGTGGATTGGGGAAGAATAATGAAGCCTCAGCCACACGAGACCTTGCTAATGCATTTGGCTATTAAAACTTTCCTGAGAAGACTGTGGAGACCACCAGGGGTTTCTCAAACAGGATTTGCAGATTAGTGAAGTGAGAATCTTCTCTGCAGCTCCACTGCAAAGCTCCCGGGAAGATGGCGCTGAAGGGGAACATCCAGGGAGAAGCACCTCCTGTTAACAAGGAGATCAGTTTCATAGAAATTTTTTCTTAGTTCTTCAATTATTTAATGACAGACACTGATCATTTCAAGTTGTTTTTGAGAGGCAGAAAAGAGTGAGGGTGCTTAATTGACATGCCCTTGAGTATAATTACATTATCTGCTGCTTTTCCGCTATACTTTGCTCCTTTCCTTCAGTCAGAGCAGGTGATATAGTAGTAGCGGTATTTTAAGATGATTTTTTTTTCATGACTGATTTTTCTAGGCAGTTCTATATCTTGAGATAATTCCATCTCAAAATATGTATCTCATCAGCAGCAGAACTGATACAATATATTAAAGAGAAAAGGACCTCTGTCCCACTTACTTATTGCTGTGTAACAAACTACCTCAGAACGGCAGTTGAAGACGACTATTTATTCTGATCATGGTTTTGTGGGCCAGGAATGCAGGAAGAGCTCAGCTGGGTAGTTTGTTTCAAATCCACATGATGTCAACTATGGGGCTGGTTCCAGTTCCAAGATGGCTTCTTCACTGATGTATCCGGCCTTAGCCTCTTTCTTTCTACATAGAAAGACATTCTCTTCGTGTGTTTTGAACTTCACAAAGCATTGCATTTTTGTGATTCTTGGATTTCATAGTTGGTGGCTGACCTCCTCAAAGTGTGAGCATCCCCAGGGCAAGTATTTCAAGAAACTCAAGTGGACGCTGCAATGCTTCTTACCGCCTGGCTTCAGAGGTCCCTGGACATCCATTTTGCCACATTCCATTGCATAAACAAATCACCAGTTCTGGGCTAGGTGTAGAGGGAGAGGAAAAGTAGACCCTGCCTCTTAAGGGAGGAAGAACACATATACATGAAGAAAAAAGGGTGCCAAGAATTGGTGGCAGCCACCTTGGAGATGCGTGATGACAACGATTTTCTCTACAGTTTGTTACTTACAATTAAAAGAAGATATGATAAAAAAAAGTTTGTTATTATTACTAAATTCAGTATAAATAGCAAGGTCTTCTGTTCATTGCATATCTGACATACAGATGACCTGAAGCTGTCAAAGTTTTCACTGGGTTTCAGCTACCTTGAACTTTCTGAAGGTTGTATATTTCTTTCTTTTTTTTTAAAAAGATTTTATTTATTTGACAGAGAGAAACACAGCCAGAGAGGGAACACAAGCAGGGGGAGCGAGAGAGGGAGAAGCAGGCTTCCTGCTGAGCAGGGAGCCTGATGTGGGACTCGATCCCAGGTCTCCAGGATCATGCCCTGAGCCGAAGGCAGTCGCTTAACCAACTGAGCCACCCAGGCATCCCTGAAGGTTGTATATTTCTAAACTGATATCAACTCAAGGTGAAACTGAAGACCAAATGATTTTCATTGTTAGTCACAGAGACATCAAGAGGCCCAAGGTTAAGAAATTCCAGACTGTGGATTTTTGGGGTGCATAAAATACCTAGATTAAATTACAGAAGTATAATTGTGTTTAATGTTCGTTAAAGTGTGTATAACTAAGTCTTTATTAAGGGATCCTATATCTAGGTATTATAATCTCATCATTTAATTAAGGATCTGATACTTTTTTAAAAAATGGGTTTCTTAAGAGCAAATAGTCCTTGTCTCTTTATGTTCACAACAAAAGTACCAGTATCAATTACAATATAACCTGGCAATTGAAAGTAGAAAACTTATGTTCTCTTGGGTCTTAAAAAACAACAACAACTGACTTTTAGGTAACCTTGGACCAACAAAAATAACAAAAGGCAATTTGGGTGTGAGGTTGAATGGTTGTATGGTAAATGTGTCCCAGAAACATACAGAAATAATCAATTTTTATCATGGCGCAGGCCCGTATAAAACCATCCCAAATTTTTATTTTATAGTTTTTTATTTTATATGCATCCTGCTGCATAACTCGATTCCTACTGATACTATGCCAACCCTATAAAACACTCATCTGCTCCAAGTTAGTACCGACTGGGAATACACACTTTAAGAAAATAACCACAAAATCAGCTCTCTTGACTTTGGTGATATTTCATAGCACCCTGATTCAAAAGGAACAAAAGTTTTCTCAAAAAAAAAAAATGTTCAGGGGTTGCCTGGGTAGCTCAGTCTGTTAAGCATCTGCCTTTGGCTCAGGTCATGATCTCAGGGTCCTGGGATTGAGCCCAAGGTCAGACTCCCTGCTCGATGGGGAATCTGCTCCTTCTTCTCCTTTCTCCCTCTCCCTCTGCCCCTGCATCCACTCATGCACTTGCTCTCTCATGAATAAATATTTTTTTAAAGTGTTCAAAAAGAACAAAAATTTTGCGCCTCTGTAAACATCCTTTATGTATCTGAACTAATATCATTTATGAGTCTTGTCATCACCAAGTGCTCAGAAGTTAGTAGCCTTAACAATTAGACTGATTCTTAATCAAGGTGCTATCACACAATCCAATTATAAAAGTGCCATTCTATTTTGTGAGTATACAAAAGCATTTTTAGACTGAGATTCATATATATGATGAGTCAAATCCATCAGTAAAATAGAATCATTTACAAAGTTGGCTGATGTTGATTTAGGAGCTGCTCTGACCACATGACAGCTCATAGTCAGTTTGGCTCTCTCTGAATGAATCCTAGATAGGGTGAACATATGTCAGATTTTTTCCGGGACAGTCCTGGTTTAGTCATGTTGTATCATCATAAATACTATTCCTGACACTCAAAAATGTATGGTTTGGGCAGTAAATCAGAAGTCATCTTTTATCTGGAGTCATTTCTTTATCAGAAACACTCAGAAAAATTATTATAAAAGTAGGTAAGTGGGCAAATTAAAAACAAACAAGAAACATTGATTGCATTTAATGAAAGAAAAAAAATGTTCAAACTCACCAACAGACCCACACTTTCCTTAACAGAATATAAGAGGTATTATTGACTTCTCTGAACTCCAGGGTCATGAAAATATATCTCAATTAAATCATGTTACTATGCTATAGTAACACTTTCTGGAACTCCTGAAGTGTGCTAAGCTCTCCATTGAACATGAAATAGTTCTCTGAGGTCAGACCATTCTTCTTATCCCACCCCCAGCCTTTCTACTGTCAGACAGGCTCCTGCTCATTTAATAGAAACCTCTCTTCCACCTTCAATCTAAATAATTCTCCCAATGAAAGATTTCCTAATTATTAAATTAGGAACACATGTTCAAAATAAAACTTATCTTAAAACCAATTTGGGGCACCTGGGTGGTGCAGTCAGTTAAG
This sequence comes from Spilogale gracilis, assembly GCA_004023965.1. Lineage (NCBI taxonomy): Eukaryota > Metazoa > Chordata > Mammalia > Carnivora > Mephitidae > Spilogale > Spilogale gracilis. The sequence goes on along the minus strand of PITA01027468.1, from coordinate 16,190 downwards.
AGTTAGACTCTTAGGGGCACCTGGGTGGCTCAGTTGGTTAAGCGACTGCCTTCGGCTCAGGCCATGATCCCGGAGACCCAGGATCGAGTCCCACATCGGGCTCCCTGCTTGGCGGGAAGCCTGCTTCTCCCTCTCTCACTCCCCCTGCTTGTGTTCCCTCTCTGGCTGTGTTTCTCTCTGTCAAATAAATAAAAATCTTAAAAAAAAAAAAAAGAATTAGACTCTTGATTTCAGCTCAGGTCATGATCTCAGGGTCCTGGGATACAGCCCGACATCGGGCTCCATGCTCAGCAGGGAGTCTGCTTGAGATTCTTCCTCTCCCTCTGCCCCATCCCTCAAATAAAGAGATAAATCTTAAGGAAAAAAAAAAGTTATGCTTTTCTAGAAACCTTACTCAAACATGTGGATCATGAAGTGAAGCCGCACCTGTGAAACAGTGACTGGCTACTTCCCAATTCTCGACTTAGGCTTGTGTGGAGTAGCCTATGAGAATGACCGGTTCTTCTTTAGTATCCTCACCAATCACGGTCTTTTCCTCCAAAGGCTCACTTTAACTGTCAGGCAGCAGCTCAGTCTTGCTACTGGGGAGCCCCTCAACCCCGGTCCTTCCTCAATTCACAAACACCTAGTACTGGACCAAATCTTCAATTCAGAATAAAAGGATGAAGGCAAAGAGCACCCCTAGTTGATAGGAACCCAAGTGTTTAAGTTACTCTGCAGGTTTCCAGTTTTTGCTGAATATGAATGTGTTAATGGTGAGCTAATTTTGTTTTTCAATTATTCATCCTGTCTTAAAATTTAGTATTTCTCTCCAAATACATGCAAGAATTAACATGGATTCAATACAGTAAACCTTGAAAAATGCCCCCCAAAAGTGCTTAGGTTAAAAAAAAGAAAAATCATTCAATCATCACTAGGAAGAGATAATTATCACTCATGTGTTGATGCTTGCTTTCCCAGTCTTTGTTTCTATGGAGGGAAAGAATGGGGAGGAAAGGAGAGAGGGAGAGAGTGAAAAGAGATTTATATAGCAAGGGAGCACTGTGTGATAGTTTCTGTTTTTTAACCTTTCTTCACTTTAAAACTATGATGCAAATATTTTCCAGGCTATTAAATATTCCCCTGTGTTATCCCATTTTCTTGGCTACACAGAATTTGATTGTATAGATATGCCACTACGGAATTAATCCCTTGTTAGAAGGTGTCCAAATTTCACTAATATAATCTTATAAACCAATATATTAATATTTCTGTAAATCAATTACTAATCCTTCAAGTAAGCTCCTCAGAGTAGAATTTATGGATCAAAGAACGTGAATTCTGTAAAGCCCTTTGATTCATATTACCAAATATCTTTCTGAAAAAGAGAGTACTAGGTCATAGTTCCTTGGCGGGGCTTGGGAAGTACTTAACACCAACACGAGATTTTTTCCTCTCTTTTTATAATGTTTTCTATAGTGACTGGGGAAAAAGGTATATTTTGCATCAATACACATTACTAATGATAGTGAATTTTCCCTTTCTCCCTTTCTCCTTCTTGTCATTTGTGTTTAGTCATTTGAATACCCTCATTTGGTAGACTCCCAGTTCGTATTTTTTCTCTATTTTAAATCATGATTGTGCCTCTTTTTCTTACTGATTTGTATAAGTTGCCATTCTGACCTCATTGTCTATTTATAATAGTGCCTAATGTGTTTTTATACACATTTATATGTCCTTATCTAAGTTTTTGGAAAAGGCAATGTTGTATTATTCTGCATATGTTATACACATATACACGCAGGTGACCTCAAGTGAGTATTTCAAGTTTGAAGACAAGTTCCTAAGAGATTAGAAACTCTACACTGCACAACACTTCTGTCATTGTGTTCCCTGAATAAAAGAGGCAGAAAAACATTATTTCTCCATTTTTCATTATGCCATCAATTCCCAGGCAAATCTTTCTTGCCACCCATTTGTTGCAAATTGTAAGATGTTAAAAAATAGTTCACTCACAAAGAAATTCAAATTTGGTAAACTATATTTAACAACATTTTATACATCCATGACGTTTTCATTTAAGCATGGTAAAAGCATTTTTACAAATGTGAATTAAGATATTCCAACTGGAAACTGAAGCAAACCTCAAGGGAATGAACTTAGGCAGGGAGGGGTACAATGATGTCACTAAGATAATTCCAGAGCATTTTTGGATTTTTGGGGCTCACACCTAAGGACCTGGTTTTCAGGGCTCCATTCTAAACAATGGATCACAGAAGGAGCAGACCTCCTAATCAGTGAACATGAGTTTGGGTTGAGTATTAACCAATTTTGCCTCAAACACAGAGAAAATGTAAATTAAACAATTTTTCCACTTCGATACAATTTCCATTCAAGTCATAAGTGAGACACTAAATAGAACAGTATGGTTTGTCTTATTTACAAACTATCTCAATAAGAATACTCTCAATAATTAAAATTCTTCCAATCCCTTTTCAGGCATTTCGAGAATAGAAAAGTATGACTTTGGGAATATAGTTTTTTTTTTTTTTTGGAGGGAAAATTGTCATGCGTTACCGTTCACCACTCATTTTTTCTTTTTGTTCTCTCTAGCTTATTTAAGCAGTTTCAGATACCAAGCGACAGTGACTGTGCTCAAGTCTAAAGAGTAAATGATGAACGAAGCCCTGACTGCCTTGCAACACTGAATTCTTCTACAATCAGCTCTGATACAGAAATGAGAGACAAAGGTCCGTGGAACAGCGCAGGTGCATAGGTATGTACAAAGTAACGTGAGAACACAGAAGAGCACTTGTGTTCCTGTTCCTGGCATGAGGCGAGGAGTTACAGAACACTTGACACTAGAGGGGGTTTTGAAGGCCGCGTCACAGTGTCAGTGAGTCACAGGAGGGGCAGGGAGAGTCTTAGGGCAGGGGACTTGGCAAGGACGGAGCCACGTGAAGAGGCGCTGCCCCGTCAGGCAACAGCTGGTTTCTCTGTATGGCAGAGGTTAGGTAAAGCAGTCTACAGCCACGTTCAAAGAGCTGCACTACCCGTGGAAAGGGATTTTGACTTAAGTGGCAGAGAACCTATTTATTCTGAGCCACCCACTCAGGTTCAATACAGGAAAATACAGGAAAAGAAAGACTATAGGATGTTCATTTAGGATGTTCACCTTGGAGGCAATAAAGAGGTTAGATTAAAGAGAAGACAATACAGTCAAGAAACTCACTGAAGAGGTTATTGCAATGGTTCATCGAAGAAAAGTTTGTCAGGAACACACCGAGGCAATCTAGGACCAGATAAAAGTATCCATAAAGCCGGCTGCTGAAGTGTTACCACAGGGATTCCAATCCACTGGGATTCCAATCATACTGCCTAGTTATTTCCAGACAAATGTATACGTTCTGAGATTCTGAGAAAGGACTTTTTAAAAGAATATCACTTGGGAAATTACAGCTAAGTCTGACAACCAACACTCTTCAAGGATCTAACAGGAGGGGAGAATAAACATGTTTCCCCAACTTATCACTTGTCAACGTAAATGAGCACATGCGTCTTTTCAGTGTTCAACAAATTCCTCAAGCCCACAGAATGTGGAATTGCCACAAACCATCAGGATAAAAAGAATCATGTCAGTGAGAGACTTTTTTCCTTGGCAAGTAGCACAGTAAAATGCAGATGTTAAAAGCCCCAGGTCCAAGGCCAACTGACTGGCACTCCAGTTCTGTTTGATACAGAAAACATTGGCCGAAAGAATACCATGGATAGGCCAATTTTCCAAGAGCATGCAGACTTACAGCGACCCTATTCCCAAATGGTCATAATCAACAAGAGTTTTAGGGCTGCCCTCCCAGACAGAGGCCAGACATTTTACAGTTTACCACAGTCCTCATCATCTTTTGTCACCTGCTGTTGGTACTTGTCATTAATACAAAGAGAAAAACAAAACAACCAACAGTATAAACTCAGAGCTAAAATAAAAGAGAAGTATTGCATCCTTGCTGCTGTTCAAAATGGGAGGGAAACAACAGATCGAGAGGACAGGGAGCGCATTAGACACTGATGATATGCCTCACTTCCCCAGTTCATACGTTGTCTCTCATTTTTTTTCTTCCTTGAAATAAAGTGCCTGTGCTCAAAAAATCCCTTGTCACTTAACTCATCTGCAGTTAACTGTTCTAGCCAATAAGTATTCAAATCAGGACTCCTGTAAGTACGAGGAACACAGGCTTCACTTGGGGTTCCATTTGCACTTATTAGTCACGTGACCCTGGGAAACCATTTCTTATGTGTGATGCTTTATTTCCATGGCTATGAAATAGGGCTAAAAATGCCCTTTCCACAGAGTAGGTGTTTATGATGATTAAACAAGGCGAAAGCAATGAGCACAGCATTTTCTTAGCAAAATTGTTGTAATACTTAAAAAAAAAATGGTCATATAAATCTGAGGAATACTAGCATAAAGGAAAGAAAAAAACAAAAAGTTTCCTTTGGTTTTCTAAAGTCTCTAGAGAGCACATTCTGAAGCAAAACAAGGTAAATCATGTGTAACATTTGCCAACTGTATTAGAAGACAGAATACATTTTTGTTCATGGAGCTTCTCAAGAAGCAGGGCTCTGTGAAAGCATCCTGGGAGGTACTGGTCCACCATCTACACTGCTGGCTCAGAAAAGACACATGACAGTTGTTAGTTCCCTCTTGCAACTCTCTCCAGCTCCTGTGGCTTTAGATCAGCCTCACTACTTTCAAATTTATCTGTGAGAACAAGAAACAAAATAAGCAGGGTGGGAACACTGAGGAACAGATCAGGTGGTGTTGCTGGCTACAGATGTGGAGAGAAGCTGTGGCTCTAATGAACCTTCTCATCTGGAAAAATGACTCTATCGGCATCTATTCTGAGTCCTTAGAATTGTGGACATGTCTGTTATCTTTGCCATTTCTGGGGTACAAGATGTTTGTTACATGTACTCGAGTTATCCAACATGAGGGAGTTAAAAAAAAAAGTTAGCTACAACGATGGGACTAGGAAAGAGGTCTACTGTTCCCAATCAGGATGTTTTGTGAAGGTAGGGGAGCTGCAGGAGACGTCACGGGGGAGAGGCAGTATACACTTGGATGGGAAACTGGATTCCATTTCCACCACTGTAGTTCTGGGGCACTGGGAAAGTCACTTAACTTCTCTGAGCCAAAATACATCCTCTTAAACTGCTGGGTTGAAACAGAAACGTAGTTGCTTATTATCTCTTTCAGTTCAAACATGTAATTTTTCTAGGGTGAAAGGTATATTCTAGTGAGATTATGGGCACATCGAATTCTAGTGAATCAAATCCTTCATACCTATAAATGGCGTTACCTTTTCAAAAAATACCATTCTTCATCTTTAATTGATCTTTTTCTGGTACTAGACCCTGGCATTGGAGTCTTAAGTTTTGCCCTTAGTTAGCAAAATGTATAAGGATTGTTTGTTATTTCAAAGAAGTCTCTGCTGTTTCTTTGAGTGAAGAATTGTTTAATTTACATGTTGGCAGTTCAGATTTTCTGAAATCAAGGTGGTACCAAAAGCAGCCGAAAGAAGTTTGTCTTAAATGGAAGCGTTAAACTGTGGGAAGTCCAGCAAGCTTCTAAATCTAAGACCACAAATTTTTAAGAAGATGTATATCTTCTTGACATACAGCATTTCTCACCAGGCCCTTTATCAGATTTGTTTTCTCCCTGAAGGTAAATACTAGTGCGGCCCTCTGCCCATAATTCCCATCCCACCCAGGCTCAGTTGCCAATGATACCTATAAGATTATATTTCCTTCTTTGAGCTAAAATGTAAAGGTCACTCTGTTTATTAAAGCACAGCCTTGAAGCTAAATCTTTTTCTTCACTTTTCCTGGGGTAAAGGAGGGAGCGAGAGGCAGAAAGACAAAGAAGCATGGGGAAGAGAAACTTTATTGATTCATTGATCTGAAACACAATTCCCTGGATCCTAACCAAATTTAATTGGGCTCATCCATAGCTAAATCAGAATTTTCACTTTGAACCAACAATAAATCTTACATAGAAGAGACAGAACCCTTTTTTGATCTGATAACCACGTCCTCCCTGATACATTACCTTGGCTCTAAGAGATTCAGTAAGATTACCTACTGGGAAAAGCAATGCCATTTTGTCCGAGCTGTTTTTGTCTGCATCTAGTGTATCAAACACTCTGAGCATTCATATACAATAGGATCCAACCCAAATTTCCATTTTTCAAATATAACATTTGGCTCAAGGATGTTTTGCTCTAAGACTGAAAAGTGAACTGTGTGATGCTGCTAACTCTTGGGAATCTTGACCTGGAGAACACCCCATCTTTTCAGTTTACAGCTCTATGCTTAGGTGATTTTCATGAAAACTGCACAGATTTTCTCCTAAGCGCTGAATACAACCCCTTTCCAATTTAGTCTCTTGCTGAGAAGGTTTTTGGCTGTACCAGAATATCTGAAAAACAGAGGATAGGAACAAACAACCAGGTGCATCCATGAATTTTTAAACCAGGTCTGTTGAAAACATGCAAAACAAAACCCCTCCAACCACCCTTGGGGTAAAACATCAGTCTGAATGTTATCCAGTATTATCTCTGTTGTGTGTCTACACCAGCCCCAGACAGATGGCCAGTTTTCTCTTACCACCTTCAAATCCATGCAGCCAGACATACCCAGGTGATGGCTTTCACAAGCTGGGGTTATCACTGAGAAGTGTGGACACCCAGGAAAAGAGTGCATGCCCAGAGTGATATGAGGATAGAGAAAGTAGAGCTAATCACACAATCCTCCAATACACACACACACACACACACACATTTTTTTTTAAAGGAAAACTAGGCACAGATTGGCCAAGAGGTAAAGCTAGTCAACACAAAAAAAGTTTATTTGACCTTTCTTTGAATATGAGATATCATTTCCTAAGGATCTTAAACGGAAAATTGCCTTTGGTCACTTTATTTTTCCATTTTTGCATGGAACCTACAATTCCTAGATTCAGGCAAAGACCAAATGACCCAAGACCAAATCATTACCTGTATTTCCTCAAATGTCACACAGGCAAAGGGGATCAAGCCGGCCTCAGGACAGGGCGTGAGAGTCAACTAATGGCCCTCTTTTGCCACAACTTAACACAGACCAAGCTTCTGATGGCCATGCACTGTTGATGGATGTAACTCATTTGTAATCGATCTACAGTGAGTAGGGTGTCCCAACACTTTAGCTCTAAGCTAAGGCTCCAATCTCTCAAGCAAGAAATCGTCCTGTTTGTGAACAATTAAAGGCACAGATAGGACTCACATACCATAGAAAGTAATGGCTCACTTCCATGAATCAATCTGAAAATAAAAACATCTTCCCTAAATAACACTTAAATAAAGCCAACATATGAATGCAAGGCTTCCTAAAGGTTGGTATCTCTGTTTCCTAGAACATTTCTAGGACTATAAATAAAATTATAGACAAGAAGTTACAGTGTCCACATGTTCTAGGTCACCAATGAACCTCTGACACAGACTCAAGGGCCAAAATGTAAACAGGTTGTAGGTCAATCTTGAGAAGAACGAGAGTCCCCTATGCCCTCATCAGGCTGGGTTGGGTGACTTTCTCTGTCCTTCAGAAGCACTCTGGATGTATACCATCCCCAAACTCATTGCTCAGTGTCCTTGCTGCCTTTACTTATTTGTCTGCTTTCCCAGATGGGGGTATCCATAGCAGACTCAGAATCTCTCATCTTCCTCTAGTGCCTTCTGCACAATAAGTTGTTAATATATGGTGACAGAGTGGACAGAAACAGAATTTTATTTTGTATTTTAGGCTAATTTATTCGTGACTTAACTCATTAAGTGTTTAAATGGGCACTTAATATTCACATATTATTACACGGCCTAATATATGTGCCATTGTTCCTAATTTTAAAGATAGCAGTTGGGACAAAGGAAGAAAAGGAAAAGAGGAGAATAAGGAAGGAAACAGAATAGGGAAAAAAGGGAGAGATGGGGGGATAAGAACATTTCTAAATAGAACTGTCTAGGGCATTAAACTAAATCTCTGAATGTGTTACATATTAACCATAGGTAGACTATAGTTTTGATTTTTTTTTAAAGAGTTTATTTATTTGCCAGAGAGAAACACAGCCGGAGAGGGAACACAAGCAGCGGGAGTGAGAGAGGGAGAAGCAGGCTTCCCGCCGAGAGCTGGGAGCCCAATGTGGGACTCAATCCCGGGTCTCCGGGATCATGACCCGAGCCGAAGGCAGTCGCTTAACCAACTGAGCCACCCAGGTGCCCCTGCATGGTATTTTCTAAAAAAGAAAGTAGCAACCCAGGATTAAAGACAAAATCTCAAATGGGGTATAGATACTGCAGAAGCAAAGTGCTGGAAGGTATTTTTGAAGATGGCTAGTCATAGAAAGTATCATGAGGCAGGTAAGGTAAGCTTGGTCTCAGGGAGGATTCGCCTGGAGAGAAGGCAAAGAAAAGCATGCAGATGCTCAGCAAAACTTGACTTTATACATTTAAAAAAATGCAGATGACACAGGAAGGAAAGAGCCACGCTTTATTCGGGGATAAATCTCGTCTCTTCTGATAAGGAGGCCTGGGTGCTTCTCTTTTCACCTGATCACGTTCATGGACCTCACTGTCTGCAACAGAAGTTGAAACGAACCTAGAGCACAGATGCTGGCCACAGACCTTTGTTCACTAAAGCAGAATCACCTAGCTTGCAAGACTTAAAGGGAGACACTTAACTAATGGGTCAATGGATAAAAAACATGGTTTGAGAATGAGGGGTAGTCTTCTTAATGAAACAGATATAATGACATAATCATTCCTGTCAATGCCTTTACAAGAAAGTATATTTTACATGATAAAAGGAGCACATACTTATGTAGAAAACATTGAACAGTCGGGAAATAGGCAAGGTTTAGACACTGAACTTACTCATGTATGTATTGCAGTAGGCTATATACTCATTTAGCTACACATGAACACACAGAAATATATACAACCTTCATGGCTGGCAGTAGTCTGAGTTCACAAATACTTGGTGTGCTTGAGTGGTCAGATTCTGTCCTCCTGATAGCACGACTGAAGATTGTTCATCAGAATCCAACTGTTCTGGCTACCGGTAACACTCAGTATCCCTTCTCCAACATCTATCAGCTCTTTAGGCCTCCTTATCTCAATGACACATCTTGGCTTATCTCCAACCAGTATATTGTTTACTGATTTATGTGAATAAGGTAGAGAGAGTAGAACATTCTCTGAAAGTTATGAACAACTGATAAAAGAAGTTCTGAATGCAGTAATGTAGAATCGAAATAGCCAAGGGATGCAATGAGATAAATTACTGTGCATCTTCTCCCAGGCTCCCAATCTAGGCTTGCAGCAGAGAATGGCTAGAGAAGGTTTCCAATTACAGTTGATTTCTACAAGCACATTTTTTATATCAAAATCTCCAAACATCTACTGTATAGATGATTCGTGTGAGTGAAACTGACATGCAACCATTTAACAATCAGCCTATCTTACAGCCTATATGGGGCCAATGTGTGGAGACTGTCATAAAAGGAGAGTATTTAGAAACCTGGTATTTCATTAGAAGGAGGAAGTCTGCTAGGCAAGGCATAAGTAAGTCAAACAAAAGGATGAAGGGAGAGAGCTCAAGAAAGTACTTGTCATAATTACTGCATCAAAGAAAATCTCCTACTCAAAAAAAGAGGACACTGTGCCCAGAGACTAATTCTGCTAGATGCCATATCAGCAGTAGTTTGGAATCATAATTAACAACTCTGTGTATGGAAATAATTAATCCCATACTCTTGGGGAAAATGTATCATGAAATGTTGCCTTTCAGAAGAGGATGGATGGTGTTTTGGAATCTGGACATCTGGAAGCAATGCTGGAGGAGGAGAAATTTCTAGATCCCTAATGTCATGGATACACCTTGCAAGTTTCGTGGATGCCATCCCCAAGAGATGAAGGAAGGTATGCTAGCTACCAACATACCTAAAAATCTGAAAAGAATTCTGTTTTAGGAAAGTAAAACATCCACAGATAGCCCTGAAATCCCATGGAAATCTAAGATCAGGAAATACTATTCTCAAATTCAGAGGACTTTGGGGGCAAAATTCTCGCCCAGAACTCTGTGAGTAAACTTTAGATATTTAAAAAGTTTTACCAATGAAAAAAAGTCTTAGAATCTCTGAAGGACAATGTATGGATTTGGAACTCTTGAAATTGTTCAGGGTGCAGATTCTACCCCCCTCTTGGCCTTTAAACCAGGACTTCACTGAATATAATGGTTATTTAATCCCTGGTTTTCATGAATTGCCGCAGACCAGAAGCACGGTCATTCATATGGGTTCCCTCTGCAAGGCACATTATGCCATGTCTCTCCCTCAAAGTGAGGGAATTAGGCAGAGTGGCGGTCATCGGTGCCATGCAGCTTTGCTTTCTTTGTTCTCCCTTTCCACCTGACTAGTTCTGAAAAACACTTTTCTCCTTATACCTACAATTATATCAAACCTTTCTCTGCTCCTACTTTTAGCTTACTTACGTCAAGCCTCAAGTTTCACCCTACCCTTTCAAAACATGATAGTAGCAGTAGCTGCATTGTAACTGACTTAGTTTAAACAATAGAAATCTCACAACCACCCAATCACTTGTTTATCTCCCTGCATTTAAGGGGGGGGCAGAAAGTATGATTTGTCCCTAATTGACTGTTCCTTAGATCAGACTTTAACCAGAACATACTGTGTAATAGTTGGGGTCTTCATGGGAACTATTGTCACACAAGATTTATGAACCATAACTTAAAAGAAACTCTGTGATCTAAATCGAAACTCTTTGATCTTATATGTAACACTGTGCTATAAATAAAGAGCCCCGAGAACAGTGTTTCCAGGAGATCCCCATACCACACTTCGAGTCCGGTCTCCTCATTCGAAAGCGCCAATGCCTTCCTCACCTCTCAGTCCCGACTGTTGCTGGGGCTGGCCGCCAGCAGTGAATCTCAACTTTTCATATCTCAGTATGCTTAGACTTTGACTCTTTGATCCCGTCTCTGGTTTTAGTCCTTACACGTACTTCTTCCTTATGTAGAGTGCACAATGTAGAGGTAGGTTACATCAGCTAATTTCTCTCAGATTCAGTAGCCTTGGGGACAGACATGCATCCTCTTTTTTCAGACGTTGCTGCCTTGGGCTCCTAAATCTGTGCCCTCTTCACTCCTGCCCTCTCCGACTCTCCAAAATAAATGTCTGAAAGTGTCCATTTTCTTCCTAACATTTCCAATGTGTTTCCATCCTTTTCAGCATGATATTTAAACTCCTGGATATTGTACTCAAAACTATTTATGATCCTACTCCTGGCTCCCTCTTCAGCCTTGAATAACTATTTCCCCTATAAACTCAAAATTCTTGTCCCAAATTGTCTTTGAGACTGTGATGACTCTTTCTCACTGGTGTTTGACACAACACTTTTAGCTTGACATACTTTCTCATCTCTCCTAATTTTTTGTTTTCCTAATCTCATTTGGACATCTCTGACCTTGAAATATCTTTCCTGACCCTTTGCCTACCTCAAATCTTGATCTCTCCAGAAGTACTCTCCATGGGACTTTTAAGGAACTCTGATCTGTAGGTGACAAAATCCTTAGAAATTAAGTATTTACTACATTGCATGCATTTTTTTCACTAGAATGCAAACACTGGAAAGGATGTGTCCTTCCCATCTTATCACATACATTAGACTATTGTCTCACATGTGGATGTTCAGTAAGTGATGCCTGAATCATTTAAAGAACATGGCCTGGTGTGTGACAGAGCTGGAAGCTTGGCACATGCCCATAAAACCTTGACAAATACAGCTGAGTGACCGGAAAGCAATTTGAAAACCTGAGGTAGAATCCGTCCCCCTTCTTCAGAAATAATTTTCTATTATCCTTTCAAGTGTATCACGAACATCCCACAGCAGAGTGGGAACCACATCAGGTTATCTAGCCCAGAGTCACCAGTAGAGGAATAAGGTATGATCTGGGCCCATGTTCCTTTTTCAATAGAAGGCTCTTCCCCAGCCTAGGAATGCCATACTGACAGAAGCAAGGCCTATCTTGGTGGGGTTCCGACATTTTCATCTTGAGGTCAAAGGGGGATGGAATTCATGCAGGAAGACTGTTCTTTGTTTCTTTTTTTCCCCTCAGAACATACCCGTTTCTTCTCTGCTTCAAGGACATGGGGTGACGCTACTCTGAAGAGCCTAAAAGGACCTTCAAATATAGATATCACTCTAACAAAGCTGCATCCTAGAGGTCTGGGTGAATCAAGCTAGAATTTCACCTGTGATGTGTCAGTGATAAGCAAATACAACTATGTGACAGTGTTATGGGATAGGAATGAAAAGCTAGGCAGTGAAAATTGATGCCATTTAGAAAGAATGTGCCTTGTTGGTAGAGTGCTACTATACGTCAGGATGCAAAGCACTAGTTTTTTCTTTCTTTTTTTTTAAATTTCAAGTTGTTTTTTTTTTTTTAATTCTTGTTAGTTAACATATCGTGTAATACTGGCTTCAGCAGTAAAATGAGAATTAGTAGAATTTAGTGATACATCCCTTACATAGAATACCCAGCGCTCATCACAAGTGTCCTCCTCGACCCCTAATTCCCATCTAGCCCATCCTCTTTTCACCCCCCCGTCCAGCAACCCTCAGTTTATTCTCTATACTTAAGAGTCTTTTATGGTTTGCCTCCCTGTTTTTTTTTCCTTCCCCCATGTTCATCTGTTTTGTTCCTTAAATTCCACATATGAGTGAAATCATAGGGTATTTGTCTTTCCCTGACTGACTTATTTCACTTAGCATAGTACACTGTAGCTTCATCTACATTGTTGCAAATGGCAAGATTTCATTCTTTTTGATAGCTGAGCGATATTTTACATATATATATTTGTTCACATATTCTTTTTCCATTCATCAGTGCTAGTTAAGAGGGTCACAGAAGTCCTTTCATAAGAAGCTAACCAAAATATAATCATTTCAATTTAAGCCTTTATAAAGTTTTCATTTCTTTCCCATTTTGGATTTGAAAATTCCTTACGAAAAACAGCAAAATGAAAACCTTAACAGTGTAGCTACAGGAAATTATTTATCCAAAGACAAATTTTTCCATATGGTAAGCGGAGGCAAGGTTAACCACAACAACAAAAAATAAAGAAAAAAATTCAATCAATAAAGAAAATTTATATACCATGACTATAAAGAAAAAAATATATTTAAAGTTCATGTAATGAAGGAAATAACAAATCTAGAGTATTTTCTTTAATAAGGAAGGTGAAAATATAATTTTGAAATATTTTTAAGTAAAATAAAAGAAAGGCATGATTGTCTTTGATTTAAAGATTAGGGAGAGAGCGTGTGTATGAGGCAGGGGTGGGCAGAGGGAGAATTTCAGGCAGTCTCCACACCCAGCCCCACCTGGGACTCATCTCACCCTGAGATCCTGACTGCTGGCTGAATTAAAGACAGGTGCTGAACCAACTGAGCCACCCAGGTGACCCAGGCACTACTGTCTTCTAAAAGATAAGCTACAGTTATCTAGAAAATCGCCTGGCGTGGTGCATCCACAAACAACATGGAAATCTATGGCTCTCTTCATGAACATATCACATTACAGCAGATCCCAGCACAGGGGTGTACCCAGGATTAAAGGAGGCGTTCTGGGGAAGAACATCACTGTTCGGAGGATAGATAACCCATTCTATGGGATATGAATGCACCAAGAAAAGAGAATTCTTTTTTATTTACTTATGCAAACAAGCTTCAGTTATTCAGTATTTTCAGAATGACCTTTCACAGAGGTCCTAAGATTACATGTAAACTATAAATATAAGAAAATTGAATTTTATGTATTTATTTATTTTTAAAGATTTTATTTATTTATTTGACAGAGAGAAACACAGCCAGAGAGGGAACAAAAGCAGAGGGACTGAGAGAGGGAGAAACAGGCTTCCTGCCGAGCAGGGAGCCCGATGCGGGGCTCGATCCCGGGTCTCCAGGATCATGACCTGAGCCGAAGGCAGTCGCCTCACCAAGAGCCACCCAGGTGCCCCAAGAAATTGAATTTTAAAACCATTTGCATCAACTTCAAGATGAAATTGTCATAAACTTTTCAGCCTTCCTCTGCTCTACAGACTTATCACTCCCCAGGCCTTCCAAAGGACTTGAAAAGGTATTTTATCTCAATTTATACCATTTAAGTTTATTCAATCTAATCACTTGCTAATGGATATCACTGCTGCAAATTAGACTACAATGGTGTTTAGAGATAACGAATCAATTGGTTAGATTAAAGGATATTATCTAACAAGTATCAGAAAGCCTGATAAGGACGATAAGGCACTAACTGTGGAGATTTTAAAGGATTAACTTTCTCTTGGAAAAGGTAAGGGTTGGAATCTATTACCTTCAGGAACCCCATGCAGAGGCCAGAAGCTACAAATTACTACTTAGTCTTACAAAGTAAAGGTCAAAGAGAGCAGATTGTAGTAGACATCAAAGGAACTAGAATATGTTAAGTAGAAAGGATCCCATAGCATTTATATGAGATCTTAAGGTTACCATCCATTTAACTCATTAAAAAAAAAATCTTATGATGCTATTTTATTCCCACATGCCAGGAAGATAAGACAAGTTGCCTAAGGCCATTCAGCCTATTGACTGGCTTATGGTTCAGGGTTCCCAATAGTGAATGAATGCCGTCTGAAACTGATTTATGTGCTCATGTGGCATCTGGGTATAGCATTTATTAGCTTCCCCTCCCACCCCCGTGTGTGTATTAGTAATATATAAAACATTATATATGTATATATATATTTCACATATCATAGTAATCTAAAGGAAATAGAAAAAAGAGTGTTTCATGTAGCAACCCTACACTTGGGTATTCAGACCAACAGTGAAACTACAAACTTAAAACAAGGGACTAGAGCCCATGTGATGTTAGAAACCCTTTAAATAAAGAGGACAACTCCTCCTTCCGCATTACCCATGACAAATGCGTAATTGCTTGGCTCATTTCAGCATCCTGTCCCACTCACTTACCATCATGCTCTAAGTGGAGCTTAGAAACTGTATTTTAATTTTCATAGTCCTGAACAGAATATCAATAAAGCCATGGAAGGAAAGCACATATGTTTACCATCCTTCTTCCCTTGAAAATTCAGCACAATGAGATTAACTCAAGGGACCCCAACTTGGTTTCCCTTTCTTTCTCATCTTTCTCTTTTGATTACTCCTGTAGCTGCTTCCTCATACTGGAATGTAGGTCAATGACACTCTCAAAAGGCGCCCTGCTAACATGAGGATCCTCTTTGGAGAAAGAAGGAAGAGGAGGCGAGGGCGGGAGGTATTCCAACCCTAAGAAGAATGCAGAGCTGGATTAAAACCGAACCAAACCAAACCAAACCTTTCTCTTCCGAATGTCTGTGGTCAGGATAGAGATCAAAAAGCAACAGTGAATTGAGAAGATGCCTCTCTTGAAAATGTGCACTTCTTTTGAAATGGCCCCGAAGACATGATATGATGCACTATTTCACTGACTTAGCCCAGGGATGCCTTTGACAGCCTGCTCCTCACCTATGGGCTCAGATGTTGAGTCTGCAGATGTATGGAAAAGCAGTGCTCTCTCTTGACTGCTGACTTCTGGCTGTGTGGTTTTACAGGCTCTTCCCTGAGATGTAAAACAGAGATCCTGACTGCTCAGAGCCAGGAAGGCTCCCTGGAAACTTTGTGCAAGGGCAAGTGATATTAACAGCGATTGCCCTGGCCAGATTCTATTCCAAGTAACTGCATTCCACCAGGCACTCTGTAATGAAAACCTCTCCCCACGCAGTCTTCTTGGGCTCCTCTGCAAATAAAATACCAGCTGCTGGACTCCAAGTAGGTTTGGGGCCAGGCGGTTTCTGGAGCTAAGTGATGCAGAGAGTGTCTGGTGCACCCAATCACCACAGCCACCTTTGGCACCTGTGATGATTGCCTCGTTAGCTGACAATGCCAAGCATTCTTTAAATCTTCCTATTTGCCAACATTTGGGCTCAAAACTTTTTCTCTTCCCAAGTCCCTGCCTGTAGGGATTAATCATATCCTCCCCCGAGTTTCTTCCTTATGGTATTAATACAGTTTAAAAAATATTGAATTTAG
>PITA01027467.1:0-20889 GCA_004023965.1 Spilogale gracilis | reverse complement strand
AAACCATCTTTTGGTCATTTTTTGTGCCCCCCACAGTGCTTGGCACAGAAGGAAACAGATTCTCAGTATATGCTTACTGAATTGAGCTACTAAATATCACACAGCTTTTCTTTTCTTTTATTAATATATTTATGATTTCACTTCTGAGTGGCCAATTCGAGATATTCAAGGTTTGCAACCACCAAAATTACCAAATTTCTTAATTAGAGGCAATGTAATCCTTCCACATCTGAGTTTCCAGATGGCTACATTTAGTGGGTTTCTGGTCTCAGTAGAAAAAAAAACTGTGACCATCTTGCTGAAAAATAAGGAACAATGAACCAGAAAATCAGGTCTTAGTTCCAGTTTTGGCACCAAATATCTGTGTTATTTCCAGTTCTCTTTATTGTTGTTCATTATTAGTCATCTTGGGCTGAAAAGACTTATCTCAGAGTGTCATGACAATGAAATAAGGTAATAGTCATCAAACTGTTTCCAAAAGTTCAATGTAAGCTGCATGTGTTTTTAACATATTTATTATTTGCCTAAAGAGTATTTCCATGTCTCTGAATTGTACATGAATTATAGGAAATACAGCTAGCATAACAAATCATATTCAGTGGTTGGAAATGATAGTCAAATCCTTCTCTAAGATTTGCTTCCAGAAACAAACTGAACTTTGCAAATATTAAGACACTAAATAATAATCTGCCACATTAGTATAGTAACACAAGAACAGTAAAGTGAATTGATCTCTAATGCAAAGAAAATGGAGATATCAGGAAATGTTACATGATAAGCAATTGGAATCATACACAGAGATGCAGATAACATATTCTCCCACTTCATCATGAAAATCATGCTGGATTGTGCAAGATATTATTTGGAGTTATATTGCTTTGGCTCCTTCTCATGAATAAAAAAGTGACAACATAATAATAACAGCATTTGGTACAGTGATTCTTGATTAGCCAGAGAGCTCCCAGTTGAAATGATTGGCTGATTTCTCCAGCTCGTCCCATAACTGAGAGATGCCTTTCAGAATGGTGCTACAGGACGGATAACGTAGAACCAACAAGACGTAAGTCGAGCATCGGTCTTATCCACAGAGTCATGACATCTGGAGACTGAGGGAAGGCGTGGAAATAGTGTGAGGACAGCCGCTGTGGTGAGCATGCCGTACAAGAGTGTGCACCTGCTGGGCATGATGTCATCCCATCTCTGGTTATAACAGCGCTAAGCAGTGTCATCATTCACGCGGAGGTCTTGTACTTAGTCCATACTGGTGGGCAAATTGGCTTCCATTGTGCGTGCCATTCTGGACCCTTTCCCTCGTGGCGATCAACCTGACCAACTGAGGGCGAAAACCAATGTGTTCTTTCAGATCTGTGCTACCCCAGGTGAGGTTCTTGGACCGGCAGCATCAGCAGCACACGGGGGCATGTGATAATTGGAGACCCCTCCCCAGTCTGCAGAATCAGGGCTGTTCAAGATTTCCAGGTGATCTGATGCAATGAATTTGGATGCACTATTTGAGATGAGATGATCAGCCTTCTCCCTCTGCCACCTTACAAATTCTTGGTGCACTGTCTTTTTCCTTTGTGCAAATATCAGAGGAGTGAAGGTAGGAAACAAGAGAGGAGAAGTCCATGAAAACTCAACTCTTCAAAATGGAGTTTTCTGTTCTTTCATCGGTGAGCAAACAGTAGAGACAGCTGCAGAGCAGGTTCAAGCGCCATCGAGTGGGTCCCAACTCAGGATCTGATACAAGAGGCCTGGGCTGGGCCTGAGAATTTGTATTTTTTTTTTAAGATTTATTTTTTTTGGGGGGGGCAAGTAGAGGGAGGAGCAGAGGTTGGGAATCTCCAAGTCGCCTCTTCCTGAGCAGGGAGATTGATGTGGGGCTCAGTCTCACAACTCATGTGATCATGGCCTGAGCCGAAACCAAGAATGCAATGCCAATCAGCTGAGTCACCCAGGTGCCCCAAGAATTTGCATTTTTAACAAGATCTCATAGGAGGCTGGGCTGGGGACCGCACATTGAGAACCACTGTCTTGGGGGAATATAAACTCTTCACTCAGCTGTTCTTACCTTCAGGACTAGAGAGCACACTTTAATCAATAAACACAATGTGTGCTAAGTAGTCTTCCAAATGGGGAATGGTGGCGGGTGGGAAAAGGAGCGGACCTTTGAGGGGTGAGGAGGGGACAGAAACAGAGCCGTGGAAGACAAGCATTATGGAGAGAGAGAATGGTGGTGAGGAAAGCATCTCCCAAGGGAAGAGTGTTAAAGGGGAAACAAGGAGCTTCTGAGGAGCTGGAGAGGCACAATGTTGGATTTGAGTGGGTGGGAAGGTAGAAGCCATTTATGAGGGAAGGGGCTGTCAGTGAACCCGGAGGAAGGGCCATGACCAGACACCAAAACTGCCTGCACTTGCATCTTGGACTTTCAGCTTCCAGAGTGTGAGAGATCACTGTGTGTTGTTTAGCCCCTCTCTGTGGGATTATGTGTGACAGCCCAGATGCTCTAAGGTATGGGCTTCTAAACCATTATTCACAGATCCATTTGCTAATTCTTAGTCCTTATACATTGAGTAAAATTATTGCTTCATCTTCCACTTTAAACACACAGAGCATCCTGGGACCCAAAGTTAACGCCCCAAAGTCAGTGAGATCTGAGAGCTCTCATACCGTCCTAGTAGGGGACGGGAGGGGGTAGAGGCATCTTGGGGGATGTGAATGGGCTAGGGGAGACGGCTGGGTCCCTAGAGGAACAGACGGGAGGGGGACAGTTTGTGACAGTCTGTCTGGGTATAGGGGTGACTTCTCAGTTCCTCTCCTATGACAAGAGTCAGTCTTCCTGGTCAGTGAAGTTTTGGAGGAGGGGACTGAGGATATTGAGGTCCCTTGGGGGAATCTGTCTTCAGGCAGGTGAGGGGGTTTCAGAGAAAGCCTCTCCCTGCACCTGCTGGGTCTCACGTGCCTTCCACTCAAATAACCAGTATGCCACAGCCGGACATTTGGGGCGGCATGTCCTGGACTCCTTCATTACTCATCTTTTCCTCACTTCTCTTACCTCACAAGTGGGCACTGTGTTAAATGATCTGAGGCTCCCTCCACCTCCAAAATAAGTACATTGAAGGCACCATTCAACCAAATAATGATCCTAAGTTCATCGCCTTTGAACTTTTTTTGGGTACAAACTGGAGCAGGTCCAGTGAGAAAAACTCTGGTTACTAACTAGCTCTCCAAGATCCGAGTTGTTGCCAAAGTCTTTCCCTTTATTTTTTTTAGAAGCAATAAAAGCCCAATTAAAAAGAGTGACAAAATTTTCTTCTGTTTTTTTTTTTTCCCTATGAAATAGATGGCAAATGTAAACAAAAGTATTCCATGTATTTTAAAAGTGAATGGGGAGAAAAATCTCTTCATAAAAAGAATATCCACTCTCAAGTGGAAATCTTTTTATGCCAGCGTTGTCTCCAGCTGGTTCAATTTTGCTTTGCAGCTGATCATTTCTTAGGGTTGGTAATGGAGATGCTGGGTCCTGGTCAGCAGTGTGGAGAGATGGGAGCCTTTCATCATTCCGCATGTGGGAGTGGAGAGGGAGTGCTGCGCAGGAGTGAAACACAGGATCCAGGAAGTCCCTGGAGGAGAAACAGGTGTTTTTGGGATATCGGTGAAGTCTTCCACCAGCCTCCTTTAGCCAGTTCCACTGTGTCTGCTGAGAACAGAAGTTCTGTGCATGTGAATGCTGGAGGAGACCCCGTCCACGGTGCAGGTGTCCCGTGATGCATTAGCCCACCCTTGTTAAGGCTACTGAATTAACAGTACTTTGTTATTGCGTATGGATTTTCCTAATTGCAAGGCAGCTTATGATTTATGATGCCATCTACGATTAGACAAGGCTGAGCCCATCGATATCCTATTAATTATTAGTCTCTGTCTTACATGCACTCTAAAAATATCTGACTTCGGAAAGTTGTTATCTCAGCCAGCAGCCAACAGGGGACCATTTCTCATAAATACAAAAGGCTCATGTCACCTGATAAGGAGGCCATTGTGCCAAGAGAAATGGACTGCCACTTACACGAGAGTAGACAGATTACTCTGCGTTAAAGAGAGAATCATTCAATTAGTCGATCACGTCCTGTTCTCAGAGAGTTTGGAAAGAGACTGCCCAGGCAGTTCCAGGCCTGGCCACCACACCCCAGCAGCCACCTGGGGGGACATCAGCGCGAGGCCTCCCCTGGCCTGGATTCTTCCAGAATAGGCCTGGTGGGACCTGAGCTCCCTGTACCACCAAAGGGACACCCAGAGCCGCAGAGGAGGAGCTGAGGGAAGCCCTGGTTTCTAAGAAGGGAGGTCTGAGTTTCTGGCTTGGGGCTCACACAGGCAGGGGAGTGAAAAATATGTACAAGTTCCCTCATGGCCTCGGTTTTAGGCTTTGTATTTTAATTAAGATAATTATCTCTTTAAATAGATTAGCTATTAGCTTCTCTTTCAGCCTTACAGCCAAGCAGAAGGAGGTCTTCCTAGATGTCAGCCTGTGAGCCCCCGGACCCTGTCCCCGGCTGGTGAGAGCCACGGCAGGAAGCCTCATGGGGAGTGTTTTGCATGGAGGGGAGAGCCTGTCACACTGAGGGACCCCCAAACACAATGCTTGGAGGCTCTGCAGGTCAGAGAATGCCCATTCAACTCAAGCCAGTCTAAAGGGTAAAGGGAATGTGCTGCTTCAGGAAAAATGAGTCCGAGAGGCGACCCCCAGTCCGTGGGCCAAGGCTCTCCCTGCTCTGCCTGCTGGCCACAACATAGCTCTCACATCATGTCTGCAGCATCGTCAGACATCACATCCTCCCACCCAAACCTCCAGGGACTGCAAGGGATGACCTCCTTTCCTTGTGTACTCTCTGAGAGCCGGAGGAAGTATCCAGCAAAGGAAGGGCTGGCCTCCCCCATCCTCCCGGTCGGCATATGGTCCACAACCTGATGCCCCAGGTTCGTGGGGGCACCTGCTGTGCGGAGCTCCAGGGAGGCAAACACGGGCAGCAGCACTTCCAGACCTCGTCCCAGAAGACATTTCTTGGGAGGCAAGAGCCAGGAGGAAGGCACATGCTGGCATCCCGGGAACCTCAGCAGAGGGGCCCAGAGGAAGGAGAGAGGCAGGGGGTGCTTGGGCACGGTTTCAGATGGGGAGGATTCCTAGGTCCTGCTGCATTCTTCTCACACTGTCCCCTGAGCAGCATCTCCACCAGGACCACACCCACATTTCTAACACAGCAGATCCTGGAGCCTTCCATGAATACGGATATTTTGAACTGGCCATAAAGCAGACTTAGGTCTTTTTTGTTTTGTTTTTGTTTTTATTTGTTTGTTTTGTTTTACAATAACAACATTTCAGGGGAAAGGAGATAGATTAGACTATATATTTTTAAAAAAGAATTTGAGGGTATGGATCAAGAAATAAGACCTTCAATTATTTGTCATAATCATTAAGATTTAAGGAACCACAGTTTTTTTGGGTGGGAAGCTTCACTTTTCAGATTTATTCACTTTGTTCTAAAATAGTTCTTTTTAGGTTTGAATTTTCTTAGAAAAAGAAAAAAAAAACCCTCAAACCTTTAAGTTATGTTTGCCTCACAGACTGGGCTCTGTTCGTGGGTGCCAAATAGAACTATCATTTTCTATGAAAAAGTGTTTTTTTAGAGAATATTCTAGGCAACGCCATTCTGCAACTCCTCGTTCACAGAGCCTTGATATCATTGTCTAAATAAAGCACTAAGTAGGGTGGCCAATTTTAAGCTTAGAAAAGATTATGGTAAATGAATCTTTCTTTTCAAAAGTTGTGCAGTCTTGTTAGTGAGTCCGATAACTCTCTGCTCTCCCAGGGGAGAGACTGGAAATTCTGTGGGGCACAGCAGCCAGGCTAGGAAGCCCCTAAAACCCACAAGTGTCAAGGGTTCACCCGCCTTCCCCTCCGCCCGCCATGGAGAATCATTTACACTAGGGGACTTGGGGAGAAGTCAGACAGACTCAAGGTTGCAAATTCTTCACTGTGGGAACCCCCATCCGCATCCCCACTGGCTCCCGAAATGAATGGAGGGCATAGCTAAGGGGGTCCTGCCGACAGGCAGCCCCTGTCAACCAGGGTAGGAAGACTTGAAACCAGATAAGCTTTGGTGGGGAATAGACGGAAAATGGCGGAAGAAACAAGGAAGGCACATGGAAAGCAGTCTGTTTTTCCCCAAAACATTCACTGTAGAGTCACACTCTGACTCAGCAGTTCCACTCCCAGATACCTACCCGAGAGAAATTCTAACGTGTGCCCACAGTAAAAGGTGGACAAGAATGTCCTAGCAGGGTTATTTGTAAGAGCCCCAAAGTGGGAATGACCCATGAGCCCAGCAAATGATGGACGGACAAGGAGAAGGTGGTAGTCGTACAAAAAAATGAGGTACGGATACTCGCGACAACACGACCAAGCCCGAAGACATGCTGGTCGTGAAAATCTAGACACACAAGACCATGTGGATGCAAAATGTGCAAAACAGGCAACTGTGTAGAGACAGAGGGACGGAAGAGACACAGGAGGAGTGATCGCTCAGAGGAGCGGGGCTTCCTGTTGAGAGAACAAAAAAAATTCTCCATGTAGACCATGGGATGTTTTCCGAACCCTGTGGATATACTTTAAAAAATATCATGCCCTTTCTTTCTTTTTCTTTTAAAGATTTTATTTATTTATTCAACAGAGAGAGACATCACAAGTAGGCAGAGAAGGAAGCAGAGAGAACAGAGGAAACAGGCTCCCCGCTGAGCAGAGAGCCCGACGTGGGCCTCCATCCCAGGACCCTGAGATCGTGATCTGAGCCGAAGGCAGAGGCTTTAACCCACTGAGCCACCCAGGCGTCCCCATCATGCCTTTTCAATGGGTGCTTTGAATGGTATGTGAATTATATCTCAAAGGGAAAAGGAAATTGCGGACTCTGCTATCAATCCATAAAAAGGCAGAAAAGCAGAAAAAAGAAGCAAAGAAAACTCCCCATGAAGAGATAATAGTACATGGTAAATAGGGAACCCCAAATTGATGCTAGAACTAAATACAACTATGTCAGTAGTTATAGTAAACGGGACACACCCGTCCTCAGGTCACATCACAAAAACCCAGCTGTGTACATGTTTGGTCTGGGACTTCCAGAAAGCAGATGGTGACATGGGCATTCAGGCAAGAGATGGGTCAGAGGCACACCTGTGGAGGGGAGTGAGGGGGAGCTGAGCTAAGCTGGGTGAGCGGATGGGAAGGCGGGTCTGACCCCTGCGAGGGGAACAGGTAGGGAGCGGGACGGGAGCATCTCAGTGTCTAGTTCTAGGAAAGTTTGGCCGGGATGGGGAGATTTCTCCACCCAAAGCACACACCGGAGTGCGATGCCTGTTGTCTCAGAATGCACCTGCCCCCCCCCCCACCTTCTCTGTCCTCGGCGGGAAGCAGCTGGAAGAAGCACAGCCTGACCATGGGTGTCCCCTCAGGGACCAGGAGGTGCGCTCCCACCAGCACAGCCGTCCATCAATGTCACAACATATCACAGACATGATGCAGGAGAGCTGACACTTGCGGGTATTGGGAGCATAAGCTCAGCCACGCAGCACCTCCCACTTTGATCTGAGATACTTTTAAACAGTGACCATTATCCGGAAGGAAGGTTGTGGCTCAAAGAGTTTAAGTGGCCTCCTTCCTTCCCACTTGAGGAAAAACCTCCCAAGGCTCTAAGCCATCTACCCAAGACCTTAGAGTCCCTGCTAACGGCCATGGCTAGCTGTGTGTGTCAGTTTGACTGTATCATGAGGTGCCCATGTGTCTGACTAACGTTATTTCTGGATATGGCAGCATCCCATATTGGCTCCCTACCCTTGGGGTGAAAGGCAAATTGGCCAAGCCGCTAGAACTGTCTCTACCTGGGAAAATAGGACACCTGAAGCCATGGTGCAGGGACGCCTAGGGGCTCAGTCGGCTGAGCCTCTGCCTTTGGCTCAGGTCATGATCCCTCCCGGGATCGAGTCTCCCGTCGTCGGGCTCCCCACTCAGCGGGAAGTCTGCTTCTCCCTCTCCCTTTTCCCCTCCCCTTTGCTCCTGCTCTGTCTCTCTTGCGCTCCCTCTCTCTCTGTCTCTCAAATAAATAAAGATAATCTTAAAAAAAAAAAAAAGGCAATGGTGGCTTTCAAGTTGGGTTGCAGAGATCAGGGCTACCACCAGGAATTTGGAGAGCGCGAGAGTGATGACTGCTGCCACATCCCCATTTCGCTCTCTTGGCCTGTTTGGAAGACTGATGATGCACCACAGTGGATTATCCTATATTTGACAGGTGGTGACTCCAACAGGATGAGGTGTGGGTTCATTGCTGCAGCAAATTAACCCATCTCCCCATTCCTGGGATGCAGTGTTGATCTGGGAGATAACTTTGTCTCCATCCTTGTCAAAGAAGTCCACCGGAAACAGTTGGCTTTCAGCTGGCCACCATCCCCATCGTGCTGCTGTCCAGGGGTCGCCCGGTGTCATAAGTTAATCCATGGGGTCTGATCTCTGTCCCCTTCTACAAGACATAGCACTGGCCCATCACCTTGGCCACAGGAACCTGCTGACTGCGCCCAATGAGTGAAACTGGGTGCAACTGATTAGGCTTCTTGCTAAGGCATTTGATGTCAGTGGGTAGGAAACAAACCTTACGAGACTCCAAGCATCTTCTACATCAGTGAGATTTTGGGGGCCTCGGGCGTGTGGGGCATGTCGCGATATCCCTTCTTAGGTGAAGGATAAGTTGTTGCATTAAAGCATATTTCAGTGGGTGCATGCTTTGTGCAGACCCCAGAACCACCATGCAGGTCATGGCCACAATTAAGGCCACGGTAATTATTTAAGTAGGGTGGGACCAAAATAAGGTTGGTAATGACCTTGAGAGAGGGGAGAGATAACACACCCACTCCTGAGATACCTCAGGATTCTCTCTAAACTTCTTACACAGTGATTCTTTGGTAAAATGCCATTGATGGAAAGAATTAAAGAAAAATAGCCAGTGATGAATTCAGCTGCTTCTAAGCTCTGCCTTGGCTTGGCCACAGTATTTTTAGCTCATTCGATCCTGCATTTATCTACTTTCTGATACTGCTCATTTCTTCTCTAGCTTTCTGCTGCCAGGATGCTGGTGGTGGCCTTCCCCTGCTGTTCTCACCTTCTGCACTAGAAGCCTCCCAGCACCTGCTTTCACTGACAAGGGGGTGCCTCCCACTTCTGGACCTAACATCTGAGCAAGAGCCGAATCTATGATTGTGCTCTGCTGATCTGGGAGTGTGCTTTCAGTTGTTCTCCTTTTAGACCTCTGTGTTCTTTGTTCCAAGAAGTCTGGGTGATGAAAATGAAATCATTTTTGTTCGATGTTCTTTTAAATGAAGCAGAGGAAATAGGACTGAATAAACTGTAAGGTATTTCTTGAGCTATTTTACCAACATATGGTTATCCTGACTCTTGTACCCCATTCTCCATGCCAACATACTCCCAGCATGCGCCTTCCACCTTCTACCTGCTCTTACACACGCTCCCAGCATGCGCCCCCCACCCTCTACCTGCTCTTACACACGCTCCCAGCATGCGCCCCCCACCCTCTACCTGCTCTTACACACGCTCCCAGCATGCGCCCCCCACCCTCTACCTGCTTTTACACATGCTCCCAGGATCCACCCCACGTGATCTTATACATGCTCACATGCATAAAATATATAATATAAATAATAAATATAACTATATATAACATATTCACTATTTATATATTTTATTATAAATATATTCACTTACTTGTATTCTTTATTATATGCATGCATTTATATTTATATAACACATATTTATAAAATTATGTAATAGTTATGTGACATATACTTACATACATATAATAAATAGTGGATATAAGCATATGAATATAATAGACAAATGATATGCATGTAGATAGAAATCTCTTAGTAATAAAAAAAGAAACCCAATAAAAGATATCCAAAAGGTTTACAGACATTTCACAATGGAAGATACATGAATGGCTAACAGACACATGAAAGATCCTCAGCATCGCTGCTCAACAGAGAAAAGCCCGGGAAGCCATGATGAGATAACACTGCGCCCAGGGAACGGCTAAGCATACAAAGGCTCCCACTTCCAAGGGTTGGTAAAGACTTAGAATAAATGGCAATCCCATTCAGGGCTGATGGAAATGCAACATGACACAGCCTCTTTGGAAATAACAAGGTCAAGGATTTTAAGTTAAATATGTACTTACCTACGTATGACCCAACTATCTCACAGGTGTCTCCCCAAGAGAAACAAGCATGTCTACACCGAGCTGTGCACGCAAATTTTCACGGCAGGATTATTCTGCATAGTGAATGTCACTGACTGGTGAACCGATTAACACACTACCATACCTAGCTGTGCAAGAGAACACTCAGCATCACAGAGGGGCATTGTGGTTGTCCAAGAGTGAAAACAAAAACCTAGATAGAGGATCACCCCTTTCAGGTGAAATTCTACAAAGAGCAAAGTGATAGGAAGTAGAAACAGATCAGTGTGCCGGTGCCAAGAGATGGGGGAAGGAACCAACTGCAAAGGGAAACGGAAACATTTGGAAACTGTTGTCTGTATATACAGTTGCCG
This sequence comes from Spilogale gracilis, assembly GCA_004023965.1. Lineage (NCBI taxonomy): Eukaryota > Metazoa > Chordata > Mammalia > Carnivora > Mephitidae > Spilogale > Spilogale gracilis. The sequence goes on along the minus strand of PITA01027467.1, from coordinate 10,226 downwards.
AAGTGTATCTGATCGTGCACTTAAACAGCAGGGTTGAGATGAAATCTTGCAAAGGTGTAGCATATTCAGAAATCAACCTCACAGTCAGGTGGTCCTGGAACACCAGTGGCTTCCAGTGCAATCCTCTCTGACCCAGACCTGTAACCAATAATGCCATTCACATCGTATTTGCTTTGAGGAAACACTAACTGGGGCAGTCGGTAGTGTGCCAAATCTTGAATCATTAAATGCTAAAGGAAAATATAAGCTTTTTACAATTTGTCTTTCTGGGAAGCAGGGCACTATTTCTAGAGAATTAGTCTAAATATTTTGGAGCTATTTTTTGAAATGGCTTTAAAAAATATGTAAATTAAATTTCATTAACATATACTGCATAGTTTCAGAGATAGAATTCAGTAATTCATCCGCCTTTTACAACACCCAGTGCTCACTCCCTCAAGTGCCCTCTTAAAACGCCCATCACCCGGTTACCCCCTCCCCCACCCATTTCCCCTCCAGCAGCCCTCAGTTTGTTTCCTGGAGTTAAGAGTCTCTTAGGGTTTGTCTCCCTGTCTGTTTTTATCTTATTTTTCCTTCTCTTTCCCTGTGTTCATCTGTCTTGTTTAAAAGTGCTTTTAGGGCACTTTTAAATGAGTACATTTTTCTGATCCTCTTCAGTGACAGGAAGATTTTGTCCTGGAAATTGAGTTTAGTTTTTGGAAATAACTAAGTCATTTGGCATTTAGTGTCTTGAGTTAAGTAGGTAACCGACTATTTTAAGAGGTGACACTCATTTGGAGGCTCAGGTTCTGATAGGCTTTCAGATTTTTCTGCATCTCCATAGACTCCAGTTCTCTAAATTCATGCCAAGAGGAGACGGCATGCCTGCACCTGCTCTTGGGGCGTCTCTGCTTTGTTCACAATGCATATATTTTCGGTATGAACAAAGGAGGACTGTTAGAACAATAGCGAGTAACTGGACGTAAAAAGAAAAGAAAGAAAACATTACATGAAAGTGCTGAGCCACTGATAAGAGTGGGAATTTTAGGGTGAGACTCGTTTCTGGAGATGAACCTTGAGTTTGGTTGGAGTCTTTTAGGGTCGAGATGCAACGGAGGAGTCAGGAAGGAGATGAGCGAGTCATGATCGGACATGAGCACAGTTCTGGAGACAGAGATCTGCCCCAGGAAGTGAGATAGAATAGGTCTTCCAGGGGAAGGCTAGGTGAGAAAAAGTGGGCTCATGCCCAATTCCAGGGGAATTCCACAATTTAGCAGCTCCCTTCACCAGTCCCACCCTCCAGTCCTTAAGGGGAAGCTGGAATTTCAAGTAAAACACATTGGTTTTATTTATATTTTTAAGGTCAAAATTTAGAAGAAGGACCATGTTTATCCATCTAATATCCAGTGACAGTGCAGGAGGAAACGGAGGTGACAGTCAGGGTTACTACTGCCCACCGTGTGTCAGATCCGGGGCGCCAGGGCGGGGGGCGCTCAGTCAGTGAAGTATCTGCCTTCAGCTCAGGGCATGATCCCAGGGTGTTGGGATCGAGCCCCGCATCGGGCTCCCTGCTCAGCAGAGAGTCTGCTTCTTCCTTTCCCCACCCCTGCTCGTGCTCTCTCCCTCTCTCTCTCCCAAATAAATAAATACGTAAAATCTTAAAAAAAATAAAGTGTTCTGTAATAAGATGTTCATTAAAATGGCGAATAAGTCAAAGTGCATCCGTCTGGTAAGGACAGACATCGGTCAGCGGCGTTGTGGCAGGAGCGTTGTCCCGGTGGAGCTGGGACTTGGGGCGAGATCCTGCTTTGGGATGGACGGTTCCTCCAGCTCTTCCAGGACCCGAGTCCAGTTTCCTGACAGCGTCTCCGGCCCCTGACACCAGCGCCCGGGGCACAGCAGATACTCAGTACTTGTTGAATGAATGCGTGAAGGCATAGTTGAAGTAGGAGATGAAGCTTTCTGCAGAAATATTGACAATAGTAGTGTTTTATGATTGTTCCCTTCAAGCAAATAATCAACAAGAAGGAAAGGTGTGGATCGAGGCTGGCCATCCGACCGTCCTGGGAAACGACGGAGGGGCGGTGGGCAGGCAACAAAGGGCAGGGGTCATACCGTACTCGTGGGGACCTCCGCTGGCCGTGTCTAGATGGGGGAACTTAAGCTATATGTACATTAGGTGTTTATTCTGAGAGCAGAGAAGTCTCCGCCCAGGATAGCGGGTGTCCGTTTTCTCTGCCTGTGTCTGCGATGCTTCATGTAGTCCCCGGCATTTGTTTGTCACAAGACAATGGTTTCATGAACTAAACTGGCCTTGTCTGGATAAGTCTCATCTGAGATTCTCACACTGAAGTTTGCTACAAGCAAAGGTTCTTAAGGGGAGCGACAAGTGCAAATGCCCTGGGGAGCCCTTCCCAAGCACTTCAGCACGAAACACACACGCGTCCAGCACGTCCACGTGTGCACACATGGTTGAATGACAGCTGCTGGGTGACAGGCATCCCGCCCCCCCGTGTGGGCGCACGCGCAGGGTTGGGAGAGACACCTTCGGGGACTCTTCAGCTGAGGGCACATCTCTGTCACAAAACACTGCCTGCGCAACACTTCTGAAGGCAGGATGGATGTGATAACCTCTCCACTCTGAAAATGAACCCACACTTTGCAGCTGCTCCGTGGGCTGTAACCTCTCAGGGGCCCAGGGCTGGGGTCTCACGCTTGCTGGCTTCCTGAATACCGTGATGCCCACTCTGCCAAATGCCCTGGAATCCCGCTTTGGGTGTTCTGGGGCATTGTGTAGGAAGGGGCGTCTGCATGGGGGGCAGCATGAGACCTAGTGTAGCCCTCCCCATGGGCAGACCACGTACAAGGAGCCGTGGGGCTTCTAGGGATGGACATGTTGGCAGAAAGGAAGTGGAGTACTGGGGCATGTCCAGGGTTCTGGGAGCTGCTGAGTATTTGAGCAAAGCTCCTCGGGTGTGCCTTCCTCTCTTAATACGCCCTTAGTACTTCCCAGGGTGACCTCTGCCCCGTGGCTGTACTCCTCGGCAGCCCCTGCCCATTCCCTCACCTGTTCCTGTCCCTGCTTCCTCTCTACACCTGCACTCAGGAAATACCCTATTCCCTTCCTTTCTAATCCTCGGCAATGCACTTTAGTGGCCCATAAAAATCAGCTTCAGGGGCGCCTGGGTGGCTCAGTTGGTTAAGCGACTGTCTTCGGCTCAGGTCATGATCCCGGAGACCCGGGATTGAGCCCCACATCGGGCTGCCTGCTCGACAGGAGGCCTGCTTCTCCCTCTCTCACTCCCCCTGCTTGTGTTCCCTCTCTGGCTGTGTTTCTCTCTGTCAAATAAATAAATAAAATATTTAAAATAATAAAAAAAAATCAAAGCTTCAATCTTGCAACAACCAGAAGGAAAAGTTTTTTTCCTTCCTTAGAAGATAGACCAGGCTGGCCCCCTGTATTTTAGGAAAGGGACATTGTAGCGGGAGCTGTGGATGGTACAATATGGGAACAGGGAGGGTGGGCTGTCCCTCACGGAAGAGGTTGGCAACTTCTATGATAGCAAGGAATGGCAAGAAGCAAAGAGCAGCGCTCCTGGTACGTTATTATTTGCGTGGCATACTGAAACGCACTGTTATTTATTTATTTATTCATTCATTTATTCATTTATTTATATATTTATATATTTTTAAGACTTTATTTATTTGACAGAGAGAAAGGGAGCACAAGCAGGGGCTGGGGGAGCACAGAGAGAGAGAGAGAGAAGAAGGATTCCCAACGAGCAGGGAGCCTAATGTGGGACTCAGTCCCAGGACCCTGAGATCATGAGCTGAGCCGAAGGCAAATGCGTCACCAGGTGCCCCTGAAACGAGCTTTTAGAATCAGCCTCTCGCCAGCGCGTGGAGAGACAGCTGTAAAAGTCGAGGCAGTACGTGTGGTTGGACAAGTGGTCACAGGGGCTCAGGGCTGAGAATGGTAGCCGTGTGAGGGGGCGCTTCCTGGGCGGTGTGCAGCCCAGATGGCCTGCAGGGAAGCCTCGCTCCCGTCCCTTGAATGGAGCCAGAGAGGCATGGTGAAGAGGTTTCTGGAACCCACGAATGGAGTGGGGAACTGTGCTCAGCATGCGGTCAGACGGCCCTGGATTACAATCCAGCTTCATCACCAACTAGAGGTGGAACAATCAGGAAGTTATTTAACATCTTAAAACTTCATTTTAAAAATGGTATTTACAATAGCACTTGGTTTGTATTAGCTGCTGCATAAATGTTGAGGGAGGGGAGGGAGGAAGAAAAGGAGGAAGGAGAAAAGGAAAAAAGAAAAACAAGGCTAAGTGAGGTACCCGGCTGGGCTCCACACTAGCCCCCCTCAGCGAGCAGAGAGCGTCTCCAGGGGAAATATAGTAAGGGGGAGACACACATCTCTGCAGCCCGTTATCAAAATGTTTTGCAAGCGACCCAAATGTTCAAAGAGGAAGACTGGGCTTAATATTTCTTCCACTCCATAGAGCGACAATGGAAGCCGGTGTTTATAAAGTGGGGGACGGTAAACACTGCACACCACTCATTAATCTGGAGATATAGTAGGATATAGAACAACAAATGATTTAGAGGGACTGCTAGTGGAGCTCGTTTACCTTGCCCAATAACACACGAGCACAAGGCAGCTGATTAAAGGAGAAGGCGCCCCATTTAAAACAGATAAAAGGGAACGCTGTCTTGTTTCCTCACCACGTAATTATCTTGTACACGTCCTCACTACAAGATATTATTGTGACAGATTGTTTCAGCAAAGGATTAGGCATTTGTAATAAAAAAAGCATCTGTAGTCACGGCGTTCAAACCAAATTCTCTGTCCTATCAAGCTGGAGGCAGGTGCCTGGAGGGCGCTCTGTGACACCGGGAAAGGTGGAGAAGACATCCCTCCCAGGGCAAGGCTTGAGACCAGCCCCACATGCCCCAATGTCCCCCAAACACTGTGAGCTTAATTTCTGATATGCAAGAAAAAAAATGCATTGCTTGTGTTTGTTTTAGTTTTTACATTCTGGATTAATTTCCTTTTTTTTTTTTTTTGTTTCATTACTTGAAAGCACAAGATTACCTTCAAACGTACTCTTTTCCTTAAGATTTTTGGCTAATTCAATGAATTCAAAGGAGAACTGAGAGCATATAGCACAGTAGGCACTAAGGATGGTTAAACGTAGTTGTACTGGTCACAAAATTAGATAATTTAACGTCCCAAATACTTGGGTGCCATTGAGTATTTCAGATCAATTACATCGACAAATGACTGATTACTGCTAAATTGCTATTTCTTTTCTTTTCATGTGGATAGAGCCAGTAGAAATGGTATGCTTTCCTCTACATCATCCGGATCTGAATTCTGTTAGGGACATGCGGAACCATGAGCCCGAGTAGGCTGGCAGCCGAAATGAACACTTTTCCCCTGGAGCCTGACTATAAGCCATGCCACGGCCATGAGAATTTCAGCCAATTTGATGCTTGGCATCAAAACCACAGCAACAATAAGCAAGATCCCAAATATCTGTTTTTGGAGACGCTCAAGTCTGTGAAACCAAACTGAGTTAAAATCCTTTGTATGGGGCGCCTGGGTGGCTCAGTGGGTTAAGCGGCTGCCTTCGACTCAGGTCATGATCTCAGGGTCCTGGGACTGAGCCCCGCATCGGGCTCCCTGCTCAGTGGGATGCATGCTTCTCCCTCTCGCTCTGCCTGCCTCTCTGCCTACCTGTGATCTCTCTCTTTGTGTCAACTACACAAATGAAATCTTAAAAAAAAGTCCTTTGTATGTGTAGCTATGACTTCACTAAGCTGTGTATTCTTGAATCGTTGGAAAAGGAGAAGTGTGCCTATGTCAGGCACTAATGTACCTCCTTCAGAAAGAGAATGTGTCCTTATGAGTGGGAGATGTAATGTCCGTGTATAAGTGTATCTGTTATGAAGCATGAATTTGGATTGTTCCTCTAAATCTAATTTTAAGAGTAACCGAATGAAAACAGCATATTTTAGTTTACAACACCTTGCCCTGCTCTTTGAGTGTGATTGTTTTCCCCCAATAAAGTGCATGGAAACTAAGCCCAAACAGTCATAATTGTTTAAAAAAAAATTAGCACATTTTAAATTTGGTCTATATCTTCAGGGATGCCATTGGCTCTGTAAATGATCGCTTCACTGTGGAGAGAAATATTCTTTTAAGGTTTACAGATTGCAGAGAAGGAAAAGAATGAGCGGGATTATCCTTCCCTACACCGGTTCACTGAGTATTCGCTGCGTGGATGGAAAGCATTGCATTTTAGTGCCCCAGCTCCTTGGGAAACCACGGCTAAGCCACAGAAAATGCAGACACACAGAGTGTCCCAGTGGGTCACCCCCTGAGCCAGGGCACTGCCCTTTGAAATCAGCAGATGGATGTATGCTCATGCAGGTGAGGAAGGTCCTTAAAAATGAAAACTCCCACCAAAGTGGTGCTCACGTCCACTTGGTGTTGCTTCTGCCCTTGTCAGCTTCTGCTGGCTTGATCGCCAGCTGCCACTCAGGTTTCCCGTCTTCTTGTCAGGCTGGTGCTTATCCTAGTTGGGCAACTAATGTTGACTCCATTTTCAACGCCAACTCTTTTCTTTTGCTTCTAAAGAATGCACATCTTACTTGTGTTGACAACCCCTCTAGTGGGATCGGTCCCAGCCTGTCCCCCGCTTTGGCCTGTGCCATCCCAAGGCCAGAGGTGAAAGTTCCAAGGGACTGTGATCTGATTCTGCATCTCGTGGAAGAGAAAAATCATCATGGGCTGAAATAATCAGCAAGGCTTGGAGAGCACAGGACCTGAGCTGAGTGTTGAACAATGGGTAGGGCTGGGCAGACAGCAGATTGACAGCAATCTTTGTAAAGGACATAGCAGGAAACACAGAGTAAATGCGCTGTATTTGAAGGCTAACGATCAGTCCAGAGTTCTGCTGTATCAGTTATCTCTTGCCATGTAACAAGTCACCCCCAAATTTGTCAAGTTAAAACAATGCCCATTTATTATCTTATAGTTTCTGTGGCTCAGGAAACTTTGTGTGGCCTGGCTGGCCGAGACTGTCTCACCAGAGTGAAATCAGGCCTGGCGTCTCATCTGCAGGCTTGACTATGGAAGAACTACTTCCAAGCAAGATCAGAGCCCAGGCATTGAAGAAGCAGTGTTTTCTCCCTGTGCTCAGGAGACCAGGGCAGGACGGTGAACGATACTGAGCTCATGTATCTCATTGGTTAGCCACTGGCTCACCTGGGACGGGGGGGATGGCGTGGGGCTCACCATTTCTGACAGCTCTTGTGGGGGCCTTTGCTTCAGCTTCTTTGACTTCTGGGCCAGGTGTTTGTTAAGCTCTATGTCAAAGGGTACCTGCTTCTCCTACAGGGACACTCCCATCTTCCAAAGGCATGGAGACTATAGGACCAAGGTGGGACCCTGTCTGTCCTCACAGGGGTTCCAGCTCAGCCTTGGAGATCCCAGCTGGTCTTTCTTCTCCTCTTTTGTGTCCATCTTCACGTCCCAGCTTTTTGCCCCAGGCATTGCAGGCTCCAGCACCAGAGGTAGAAACAACAGCCTCATGTCTATTATTTAATTAGCTTGTCCAACGACCTGATTCGATCAACTCCGATTCATCCCATTAGGCATATATGTGTATGTTTCTGTGGATCTATTTCTCCGATCAAATCCTTCTTGCCATGATGCCATCGGTCTGATGAACACAAAGCATCAGGATATAAAACAAAGACTTTTGAAGAAGCTTTGATAGCAAATTAGAGTCTGGCTAAGCAAAGAGAGGAGGCTGTTTTCCCTTCTTCCTCAGAGTTACAATGCTAAGGTTCTCTTTTGTCCTAAAGGACACTTTGGAGTATTTTTACAATTTCTGGGACAAGGAGGTGAGGACATTCCAGAAATGTTGTCTTACGTGTGAGGGTCTACCTATGCCTCAGAATCTCTGGGAACATGCCAGGGAAATAGGAACAGGTTTGGTTGGATGTCCTAGATGTCCAATTTATCTCAGCCTTTAGATATTTTTATTTCAGAATAAGGCTAAAACCCATTCCCTTTGGGCACTCCACACTTCTGGTATGTGACCTCCTGTCCCAGCCATCACCCTAAAGGAATCTAGCTCTCAGTTTGGTGTAAGAGGTGATTGTACGTCACCTAGCCCTTGATCCTAAATCTAGCTTAATATTTGTATGATATAATGTGTTCAGAATAGGAAGACTATGACATTGGGTTGATTGTCAATGAGCAAGAAGGTCTGGGAGAAACCATCATATGGCCATAACATCCCCAGACAAGATGACTTAGCAGTGCCCTTCTCATGTCTTCCCCTTGGAATCATCAATACCACCATCATCTTCTTCTTTGCTTCTAGCCAAAGGGATGTTAACAGAAATCACTGGGTGGAACTTCTGGGAAAGGGATTCTTAAGGGCATTAGCTGAACGATAGGTACCTCTTTGTCTTTGACCCTGCCATCTTCCTTTTGCCCAGAATACCATTGTGATTCTTGGTGCTCCAGCAGTTATTATGGGACCACAAAGACACTGTGAGATTAACAATTATGTGCTAGCTATAGACGAAGTCTGCATCCTGATGACATCTTAAGTCTGCATATTGATGACCATCCTTTTTTGTTGTTGTTGTTAGACAAAAAAAAGTGGGCATCCCTAGATGATGGGAGTACCACATTCATTGTAGCCTGTAGTCTACAGAGAGAGCCTAAGTCAACAGTGCAACCCCACTCAGAGAGATCCCATGCACTGGACCATCAATAAATCTTCAAAGGGAGCATCTTTCTGATGGGGGTGTGGGCATGACCTCTCCTCAGCAGATCCCACTTGGAGGGTTGTCCAGCTTGCCATTTGGGGTGAGTCCTCTGCGGAGAAGAGGAAAACGTGCTTGTCTTCAGCAATGCTCTATCAGGCCCCTGCCTTGTTGGATTTTCTGAGCTGTTTCCTTTGCTCCTTCTGAACAGAAGCAACATGAGAGACAATCCATTGATACCGGGAAGAAGCAATATGCTCTGGGCCCAACCACTGAGCTCTCAGGGCAGCTTCCCCTCCCCTGGCTCAGCACCAGGCGATGTCAGGAAAATGCCAGGAAAGGCAATTATGCACAGCACATTTCAACCCATATGGCTGGGCCAGGTGGTAGGAGGAAACGTTCCCAATTACAAGGCAGGTTTGGAGCCTCCAGGTGAATTCCTGGCTCCACCACTTGCCTGGCTGGTTCTGTGTAAATACAGTGTTGCTCTATCAGTAAACCTGAACAGCCCTTCCTTTGGAGGGAGCACTCAAATAACCCTTCCCCTTGGAATTACGGGGTTGTCCTCATCACCCTTTATTGTTCTCACTGCTATCATTGTGACCCCCGTTTAGAAGACAGAAGACCTAACTGATGCCAAAACAATTAGGGCCTCTCAGTTTGGAAAACATGTCACAGGTGGGGACATTAAACAGGGACAGAGAAGTTGGGGTGTGGGGACACCATGGGGAGGTGCTGTCTGCAGCCTAACGGGGTGCTGTCACCAGACACTGAAACTGCTGGCCCTGTGATCTTGGACTTTCAAGCCTCCAGGACTGTGTGGAATCCATGCCAGTTGTTTGTAAGTTTCTTGGTCCAAGCGTTCTGTTATTTATGGCAGCCCTAGCAGACTAAGATACCCCTTACCATGGTTTGTAATTAAATATTATCTTTTGTGAGTTTTGATGATTGCCTTTCTCCTCCATAAACCCAAAACCCTAAATAGGGCTCAAATTCCCTAAAGGACAGGAGATGCATAAGTCTTTCCCAATACTTCCTGCATCAATTCTTCCTTTTATAGTTAGGAGAACCCCAAACTGAAAGCAGGTGAAGAATTTGTCTGAACTCACACAACCATTGAGGATCAAGCCATGGATCCTATGTACTCAGATAACTTCAGGTGGCTCATGCAGCAGTAAGAGCTGGCTTTGGAGTCAGTGGGAAGGCTGTGACCATGGACACTGGAATGTTCCAGGTACTGTGATAATTGTCTCCTTAGTCTCAGAACTGTGGAGGGCTCATTATATTCCCATTTCATAAGATCAGATGCAAGGCAGAAAGTTAGTCCTATGAGCCGTTTGCAGCTTATCTGGGCTGTACCCTCCACAGCCTAAATGAGACCCCAGTCCCATCCCATCTGTTCACCAGACACTCATGTCACTCGCCGTCATTGCTGGGTCGAAATCATGATAGTC
>PITA01027466.1:0-20889 GCA_004023965.1 Spilogale gracilis | reverse complement strand
CTAAAACTCCTGAAGGTGGAGAAGCAGTCAGCGAACCGGGGAGGCTGGTGGGCAGTTGCTCATTTTTTCCTGAATCTTGGTGGATTTGACCCTGGATTCTATCAGGATCATCCCCACCACCACCTCCTGGCCTTTCTGAGGCACCGCCATGTGTGTGTCGCCATAAGAAAGGGGCTAAGAGTGACAGGCATTTGCACGGCGTGGGGGATGCAAGTAGAATCGGTTGTTCCCGAGGTGGCTCAGAAGATGTCCAGAGGTGCTAGAGGACGGCCTGAGTGTCAGGTCACTACTTTAGGTACACCCGGTACCCCTGAGAAATGGCACCGCCTCCCCACTTTTGCCCCAAACCAACCACATCTTGTGAATCTGTCTTCCATCGCTGTGTAACAATCCCAAACTTGGTAGCTTCTGACAACAACCATTTGTTTAGTCTTGGACCCTATGGGTTTCTGATTTGGGCTGCAGTCAGCTGCTCTGCGTCTTCTTCCTGGTGGACCAGGCTTCTCTGGGCTCAGTAGCCAGTTGGGCTGGCTGGTCGGGGATGGCCCCGCTGCAGTGACTGCCCCCCGCCCTGCCGTGTGTTGGGTCTCATCTTCCGTGGGCTACTCAGGATTGTTCACAAGTGGTCTCAGGGTCAGAGAGCAATAGTGGAAGCCTCATGGCCTTAGAACTGAACACTGAACCTTCTACCACATTGTCTTTCTCGAACAAACCAAGACCAAAGACCATCCTGAGTGAAAGGGTGGTGTAATAGGCTAAACAGTGTCCCTCCCAAATTCACGTCCGCGTGGAACTTCAGAATGTGGCCATATGTGGAATTGGGGTCTTCGCAGGGGTGATGAAGTAATTAAAGTGCTCTAGATAAGATCACCCTGGATCTAGGACGAGTCTTAACTCCAATGACTGGTTTCCCACAAGAGGAGGAGGTGACACAGAGACAAAAAGCCATGTGAGGTTGGGGACAGAGACTGGAGTGCCAAGGACCGGTGGTGGCCCCCGGAAGCCGGGAGAGGGGCAGGGAATGGCTTCATGTCCTGCTGACACCTTGACTTTGGACTTCTCGCCTCTGGAAATGTGAGAGAACACATTCTCTTGTCGAAGCCATCCAGGTTAGGGCCCTTCGTCACAGCAGCCCTGGGAAAGCGGCCCAGGTGGGAGGTGGCCCGCGTCTCTTGCTGTGAAGTCACGCTACAGCGGCTGAGGGGGAGAGGGGGAGACGTTTGCAGTCTTGCACCTTGCCTTCCCAGTCTCTCCTCTGCTCCTGGCAGGTGCTCTTAAACCCCATAGCCACCCAGCACATCCGCCGCCAGACAGCCCTCACCGACAGGGTGCCATCCGGCCCCAGCCTCCCTGAGGCTGCCGATTCCTTGCCACGTGCAGCTTCACATCGCCTACGTCTCCGAAGGGGCAGAGGAAGGCAGACAGCCAGGAGATGGAGGCCGTCACCGTGCTGGCTAGAGCACCGTGTCTTGGGACTGTCCTAAACGCCGTGCACCCAAGTGGCCTGAGATGAGCGGACCGGACTGCACCCTAGCCCCCCCCGCCCCCAGTCTGTGCCCTGCACACAAGAAGGATGCCCTTGGATCGCCTCAGACCTCCTGCTTGCAAGGGCATTGGGCAGAGGCTTGTTCTCATTCCGCCGACACTGCAGAGAGAAGCTTGCTCTCTTAGGGGATTGGACTGTAGCTCCCGTGTAGTTACCCATGCGTGTTCCCAACATCCATCTGGTGTCCATGTGCAGTGTGCGGTGACAGGCCCTGGACGACCGCAGCCTGCCCTTGAGAGCTGGCATTGGCGCTGAGACTGTGGGGATGGGCCGGGCTGGTGCCGCCACCAGGCATGCCCCGGGCCACTCAGGTGCAGGCTGCTGCTCATGGCCCCTGCGGGAACCTGTCCAGGCTTCCTACTCCTTCCTCCTTCCTGAGAGGTTGCGCCGAGTCAGGCTGTGGATTTCAGGTTTAAAGCGATGAATGGGGTAGACAAGGAGCCTGCTGCCCGGGGCTTTCACACCAGGAGGGGAAATGAGTAAGGAGACAAAAACCAACCCTCGCTGTTGCAGGTGGAGGGGCCAAAAGGAGTCAGAAAGGTACTGGGAGATGGACTCCTGGGGGTGGCAGGGAGCGGGAAGAGGGTCCTATTTGAGTTGAGACATGAGGAACAAGGCAGTACCAGGTTAACTAATGCCCCCCGGATTCCCATTTCCCAGAACCAAAGCCTATGAGCTGATCGGGAGCTAGAGTCCCTGCAGATGTAACAGGTCGGGATGAGGTCACCACGAAGGAGGGTGGGCCCTGAATCCAACGTGACTGGTCTCCTTGTCAGAAGAGAGGACCCACGCGCAGAAGGAAGACGGCCATGTGCCCGTGCAGGTGGAGGCTCAAGCCGAGCGGCCACACGCGGGGGACTGCCAGGAGTCTCCAGCAAGTCCCGGAAGCTGGGAGAGGCAAGGAAGGAGCCTTCAGAGAGAGAGTGACCCTGCCCACACCGTGCTTTCCGCCTTCTGGTCTCTGAGCTATGAGGAGATCAGTTTCTATTGTTCGGTCACCACCAGGGCAGGGAACTCATCCGAGTTAGGAGCACTGGAGGCAGAGCGCAGGTGACAGGACACCTGGGAACAAAGATGCGAGGTCTCTCGAGCCGCGGGAAGCCGGGAGTGGAAGCTCTGAGCATCACGGCCTGGGGTGCAGACCAAGATACATCATTTGTATTTAATCTTAAGAACAGTGGGGAGTCATCAAAGGATTTTCAAAGAAGGAAGAAACATGATTTGAAGTTTATTTTTAAAGATCGCACCAGCTGCTCTGTGAAGAGTAGATTTGAAAGAGACAAGAGTGGAGGCAGGCCAGCCACTTTGGACAACAATCTGGAGCTCCTCGAGCGGTCGGGCACGGAGCTCCCACGTGGCCCGCGGCGCCTCCCCCGTCCGCGTAGCCCGGAACGGCAGAAACTCAGGACCACGCGAACAGGTGGACACGAACCATCACAGCAGCATTATTTGCAAATGTCAAAAGGTGGAAACAACTCCAATGTCGATCAACGGATGAACAAAGAAAAAAACATGGTCTATTTATGTGACAGAAGACCGTTTGGCCACAGAAAGGGGTGAAACACTAGCACCCCACGTGAACGCACCTTGGTAACACCAGGCTGAATGGCAGCAGCCGGTCACAAAAGATCCCATGCTGTGTGATTCCATTTCTATGAAGTGTCTAGAACAGGCAAATCCCTAGAGACAGACAATATAGTAGGGGTTGTTTGGGGCTAAAGACTGGGGGTGGGGTGGGGTGAAAGCTAAAGAGATGGACATGGTGGGGTGGGGGCAGGAAGATAACAGCTTGAATTTGGACCTACTAAAATTTAAGTGATCCAAGTGGAAATGTCAAATAGTGGAATACGTAGGAACACACAACCCATGCCGGAGAAATGAGATCATGTGTGGAAGTATTTAGGGCAATGAGATTGCACCAAACCTAGGAAATATTCAGTAAGGTGAGAAGAGGACCCAGGGGACTCAAGAGTCCAACCTTAGGAAGCTGGGGTCGGCGGGGAGGAAAGGGAAGAGAGAGCAGAGATTTCGAGGATGTAGCCGTAGAAGCAAGAGAGAAGAGCATTTCAGGGGAAAGGAAACATCAAGGGTTCGCACTGCGTCCCTTGTGTTGGGCAACAAGGCACCTTGTCAGGGGCCGAGCGTAGGGTCCTTTGTGGTGGGAAAGAAGCCTGATTAATGTTGGCTGAACAGAGAGAAAAGGGACCCAGGTGCCGCACACCTGTTTGAGGCAGCCTCTGTCACCATGACCTCCATCCTCCGTGGCCTCCATCACCATGGCCGTCCACAAATGATGGGCTCTAGCTACACAACAGAATACTAGGAACAACTGGCCAGAAAAAGGAAAAAAGTTCAACGTGACCTGATCTTGAAAATATGATGTTCAGCGGGAGAGACCAGATCCAGAGGTCACACACCGCACAAGTCCACTCACATGAAATTTCTCGAATAGGCGAATTCACAGACACAGCAAGTAAAGCAGAGACGACCAGGGGCTGGAGGAGGGGATCTGAGGCATTGCAGAATTTGTTTCGGGAGATGAAAAGGTTCTGGAATGATTGTGCGTATTCACCACTAAGTTGTACACTTAAAAATTCTTAAAGTGGTCACTATCATGGTGCTAATAATTTACCACAATAAAAATCAATGTTTAAGAAGTGGAGGAGAGGGGACGAGGTGGAGACTAGGGAGGGTAGGCCAGCCTTTGAGAAGTTATGGTAGGAGAGGAAGCAGAGACGCCGAGCAGAAACTTTGAGGGGGTTGGAACTTACTTGGAATAACATGTGCACAGACAGGGGGAAATGAGTCATTCCAGGAGGAGGATAGAAAGGGAAGGAGTGAGGACCTTAAATTTCGTGCTCAGGCACTGGGTGCCTCACTTGGCCTGGTCCAAGCCTTCCCTCCTGCTGGGAGCCTCTCTGGGCTTCTCCCCACCCAAGGTCAATGGGGCCTTTCTCCAGCCAGCTGGGACAAACCATGTAGGATCTTATTTTTGCCCGTGGGCCCTTCATTCCTTTTCCAACCTGGAAAACTCCCGAGGGCAAGGATTTGGTTTTTCTGTCCTCTGGGTGGGCTGGTGGAGATGTGGGACTGTGGGATCGCTTGGACCTCCGGGGCCCAGATCCTTAGGAAGGGACGTCCAGCTCCCTTAACTGCAGGCTAATGGCTTCACTTTAATGTTTTCTTCTCCTGGGGGTCACATCATCAGGTCCCCTGTTTCCACCCCCAACCCTCCGCAGGCTCCCTCCTGATCCCCCAAAGCTTCCTTTTGTTGTACCAGGCTCAGAATTCCTCATTCAGGACCCCACTCAGCCTACCTTCCCCCTCCCAGCACAACCTCTTCCCCTCCAGCTACAGCCAGCTCTGCTCTCAACCAGAGATCTCAGCCTGGGCCTTATGGACATTTGGGGTTCGGTCATTCTTGTTTTGGGGGCCTTCGCAGGCTAGTGACATCCCACCCCCATTGGGTCACCAAACACATCCAATGGCCTCTGGCCTCCAGGAACTGTTGTCCAGACTGAAGGCCTTGACCTCCACCTTCTGCCTGCCCCTCCCCCAGCTGGAGGAGATGATCCCTGATCCCTGTGTTTAGCTCCCGCAGCCCAGCCTTCAATTCCCCTGGCTCCCTGACTCTTTCAGACTTTTCTCTAATTAACTCATTTGCATAAACCTGCTCTCCTGGGCTGCTGAGTCACTCGCGGCCAGGCCCGATGCAGCAGCCAGCAGCCAGCGGACTTCACTCCGACATGCCCCCGGAGGTACGGAGTAAGGTATGTAGGCCCTGTCCTCTTGGCACGCAGGTCTGGCAGCGGGTGGTTAACCCGTGGGGGCTCTGCGCCCCGAAGGGATCTAGCTGACACCGGTTCTTGCCTCCTCTTTTCCTGGGGAAGATCCAGCCGGTGGTTCTCAAACTCGGACACGATGGCTCTCAACCCCGGAAGCACATTTTCATCCCGTGTAAGAGAATACTGTTGCCTGACACCCCATCTTGGTCTGGGGGTGAGGCCCAGGCATGGGTGTTCTTTATGCTCCACACACAAGGAGAAACATAGCTCTGTAGTGGGTAAAAGTACCCTGGGGGACTCTTCTAGAATGAGGTTCCTGCCCCCAGGAATTCTGCTTCTGGAAGTCGATGACAGGGCCCAGGAATCAGTAAAAGATAGCACGTGAGGGGATCCTGATGTAGGCAGCTGGGGGAAGACCAGGGTCAGGACATGGTGCTGGGGACTGCACACCTTTTGTTTCTCGAGTCTCCCCAGGTGTTCACTCAGCACGTTTCCTGGGCTGCGGTCTGAATCAGGGGCCCTGCGTGCCTCTGGGGGCGGGGGGTGGGTGTGCGTCAAGTGAAGCCCTTATGAGGAAGGACGAGGAACTAGCCGGTGGGGGCCCACCAGGCTACGCCCTTCTCTCTCTTGCCCCAGGGACCAGCCACCGGGGTCCCCCCAGTGACACTGCCCTGAACTGCTCTGAAGAAGAGGAGGCCAGGGTGGATGGGGCCAGAAGGCCAGCGAGGTGGGGGCTGCCTTCTCCTTGCCCTCCTGACCGCCCTGCCCTGGGGCCCCCAGAGAGGGTGTAGAAGAGTGGGGGATGGAGGATCAGGACCGGGGGCTCAGGCTGCCCATCACCTTGAGGCGTCCAGACTGTCAAGTCAGAGAGAAACAGATAGAACCTTCCACTGGACAGAACAAGGATTATGTCCACTTTAGATTCCTGTTGCCCAGGCCCTCGCTGTGTGAGTCAGTCCTGGGCCAATGGCACATGCGGGGAGCTGGTTCTAGAAGCCACCATCCATCTACCTGCTCTGTTCTCCTTCACTGACTCTTTCCTTGACCCAGAGACTAGGCCTGGGACAAGGACAAAGATCAGAAAATGGAGCCTCTGGCCTCCTAGAGCCAGCAAAACAGGAAGAGCCGTCCATACAACCAGCGGAAACTCCTTGCTCCCAGGTAAGGAAACTGAGTCTGCTTAGCTGGAGGGCAAGCCTGAGCCCAGAACCTAGCCTCTGACTCCAACGCCAGTGTGCAGCCTGTGTGCTTAAACTGAGCCATGCCTGGGCTTGGGGCCATCCTGCTTGGATTTGAATCCACATTCTGCTGTAGACCGGCTGTGTGACTCTGGGCATGTGTCTCAGCCTCTCTGTGCTTCAGGTGTCCTCTTGGATAAATGTGGATAATAATAGTACCTACCTCTGAGGGTTGCTGTGGGGATTAAACCTGACCATTAAATTTGCTTGACAAAAACTCCTCTTAGGGCTTTGCCATATGCCAGACACAATTCTCAGCATTTTATAGAAGTTAAGGTATTTATAGTGACCCCAACGGAGCAGTTCCACATTTTATACTTAAGGAAACTGAGTCACGGAGACATTATACAGCTAATATGTAGTAGAGGTGAAATTCAAATCCAGGTCTGGCTCAAGGGTCCGCATTCTTAACTTACTTGCCACATGGGCTCCTGATGACGGACACTGGAAAACACCAGACGTCTGTGTGCGATACCCGTTTTCCTTCTCAGTGGGCCTGATCTGCAGCTGTTGGCTGATGGTGACTCTGGCCCGTGGTCATGGGCTGCGGGCCTTCCTCCAGCTCCTTCTTCCCCACTCCTGAGACAGAAGCGGTGGCTCAGGGCGCCGGGGCTGCTGGCGAGGGTGGAAGGTGCTCCCGTCCCTTTCCAGAAGGGTTAAGATCTGTCTTGCTCATCTCACCTGGCCCCACGTCGAGATGCAGGCAGGCACTGCTCTTGTCCCCTGGGCCCCTCGCTACCCCGCAGCACCCCCACGCCACCTTCCCTAGAGAAACGGGAGGCGCTTTGTAAAAGCACCCTCAGCCTAGCAGAACAGAGAGCAGTATTATAAAATTCTTAAGAAAAAGGAAGCGAAACAAAGGCAGCATCCTTGAAATAAATGGCAGGAGGCTGCGTTTTGCAGGGGGAGGGGGGAGAGTCGGGTGAGCAGTGTGTGATGAGGGAAAGAGGCAATTCCGTTCCTCAGGCTGAGCCGTGTTCACCCCACTTCTTTCCGAGGAGGGTGTTGGGGGTTGAGGTAGGGGTTGGGGTGGTTTCTGCTGATGAGGATCACAGGCAGGGGAGAGGGCCCACGGTCCAGCCCTGGCTGCCCTTGGCTTCAGGGAGGGCTCCAGGAAGCTAAAACTAACTCTCTCTCTCCCTCTCCCCTTCCCTGCTCCCCACCTCTCTCTGTCTGTCTCTGTCTCCCTCTCCCTCTCTCCCTTGCTCCTCCTTAATGGCTTTGCGTGGGAAAGCGAATCTGGACCCTTTGAAACAGTCAAGGCCAGGGAGGACTCAGCGCCTCCCAGAGAGACCACCTCGGCCCTGCTCCTTCACTGCCGGGCAGGCAAGAGTGGTCTCTTCTCCTGGAAGGGAAGGGAGGCCTCCTGCTTTAGATGCTCAGCAGGTACAGCCCTCTGCATTCTGGGCCTGAAAGGCCTCCGATGAGCCAGCACATTGGAGCAAAAGTCAGACTGAGTTCCAGAACAGGACTCAGGTGGAGACTTGGAGCTCTCTCCTGGCTTCCCCAGGTGGGTCACCTTCACCTTAGCCCCTGACACCGCACTTCCCTGCATGTAGATGGCACCTTGCTTTGCGTCACCTCCCCGCGGCACACACAAGTCATGTCGCCAGGCCTGCCTGCAGGGCCGCATCCCGCGCCCTGGGACACTGAAAGTAAGGGGCTCCATCCTCTTTCCCCCTGAATTGGCATCCTTTATGCTAGGGTTTCTCAACTCTGGCGCTGCGGATATTGGGGTTGGATCACGCCCTGCAGAGTGCGGGGGGGGGCGCTGACGTAGAGCGGCACCTCTGGCCCCCACCCACCACGTGCCAGTCGCCCCTGTCCCTCCAGGATGAGACAATCCAAAACGTCTCCAGACATTTGCAGATGTCCCCTGGCGGGAGGCAGAATCACCCCAGGTTTGCAGGTGGTAGCTTTCAGACCCCTCTCCTGGGAGAGCAGCAGGGAGATGAGTTCTTCCAGATGAACATAGATACTTCCTTCATGGACCTTGCCCTCGGCTCACTCTGACATCACGATAACAAGGAATAACCATATCTTCTGGACTAAGAGAAGACCCTACCAAATTTCTGGAGACCCTAAGGAATGTTCTGGAAGGTTGAGGAAGAAGTGGGCAGGCAGTTCCCAGAGACCTGGACTTTCTGATGGAGGCAAGTCCAGCTCCTGCCCTCCCTCTCCCCAACTTCTGACCATGCCTTCCTCCTCTGGCTCCTTTCTCCTCCTCCTCCCACCAGCTGTGTGACCTTGAGCCAGTTTCAAAGCCTCTCTGGGTCTGTTTTCTCATCTACAAAATAAAGTTAAAAATAGCTGGGGAGTTCCGTGATCAAAGAAAATGTGTGTAAAGCCTCCGGCACAGTGCTCCATATCGGGCCGCTAATGTTTTTTTTTCTAACCAACTATGAGCAAATCTCTCCTTCACCTTCTGGAATCTTCCTTTATCCTCTCCTGGGTCACAGGGAAAATGGCTGACTCCCCCAAAGGAGGCAGAGAGCCCCGAGAGGAGATTGTGCGCCAAGAGCCAGGAGCTTCAGTGGGCGCCGCCCTGAGAGGAAGACCGAGAAGGCTCTTTCATGCTTTTGTGAGTAATTAAGACCAGTATTTGGTCTCCACGGTACCGCAGTGAAGAAGCCGCCACAAAATTAGCTTCAAAGGTGGCGGCATTCCCCAGATGTTTGCTCCTGACTCTCGCTTCGTAGCATCTGACTCCCCATGAAGGAGCTCCTGAGGCTGCAGGCATGCCCGGGCCCCAGCTCTCCTTGAAAAGGATCAAATCCTCTCTCAGAAATTTGATTTTAATTGTGATTGTTCTTGTTCATCTTGAAATTCATTTGAGGCTGTAAATCCACTCATCCTGCCTCACTCTCTTAATTCCACAAGGATTAAAGAAGAAATCATACTTCCAAATGTGGGTAAAGGAGCTGGGGTTTTGAGTTTGGAAGAGTATCAGCTCGTGCAGAGGACGGTCCTCAAAATGGTCTGGTAAGGGCTCCAGTTCCACTTTAAGTTCCCCTAGGGGCGCAGCGAGGATGGGCTCAGCTCTTCCAGACGCTGCTGGGAATTTAAAAAGAGCTTAGTTCTGTCCTCAAGGAGCGTACAATCTAAAGTTTTTAGGGAGTGGATGTGCAACAGTTTTCCCAACTCCACATAGAGCAAAGACGGAGAGAATCTTCCAGAGAGGCAAGTTGGATAAAAGAAGCTTTGTTCCTACAAATTTTGAAGCTGGCAGAGCCCTGCTTGAAGTGTTCTTCCCCACACCCACCCACTCCTTTATTTGTAAGAACAACTCTACTTTATTCTTCAATACCCCAGGAAGTGCCTCCTCCCCTGGGAAGCCTTCCAGGAATACCCCCCAGAGCATGAATTAACCTCCCCCTCTGTACTGAACTTACTTACCAGCGCTGTGTGTGTCTGTCTCCTGTTTCATTTATGAGTTCCTTGAAGTTAGAGATTTTTTTCTTGCCTGTATCTTTGACCTTTACCTGGCAATTGAGTTTGGGTAGAGAGCCGCTCAGAGATGGGGACCTGGCCCAGGGGCTTCCAGAGGTCCCTGTGCCCTCTTAGAGTTTCAAAACTGCTCTTTCTCCACAAGATGAATCCTTTGGCCATTTAGCGAGGAAAGTGAACGGATCATTTCCTGACCTTAATATGCAAACTGAGATTTTTCTCAGTGGTTAATGATCAAAGGGCTGCCCGGCCTCCCTAGGCACAGGACTGGGAGGGCTCCGTCGCTCCCAGGCTACATAAATGGCTTTAAACGTTCAGATAGCCCAGGCCTTCATAATTAAATTTTACACATTAATCTGAGTGGGATCTCTCTGAAGCACGTCTTCTGAGCCCTGCAGGGCTAAGGCCATGGGTCAGGGTACAGCCTCTTGGCAAAATGGAAATTAAAGGGCCGCCCGCCACCTGCAGGTGGGGCACTGAAAATGGCCATATGCTAGTGAGGCTGCGGGCTAACCTGGAGAGGCATTGCGGGAACACCTGTGTCCTGTCAGTGACCTTGGGCCAGCCGCCATGTTCCCAGGACCACGTGCAGCACTGCCAGCAGACTGACCGCCATGATGGTTCTCGCAGACTTGACGACTCACCACGCTCCAGGACCAGGAGGAGAGGGGGAAACTGCCATATGAGTTCTGTCACCCGCCCCGGGTAGCAAGTTTTGTCTATGTTGAGTCTGCTGAGTGGGGGCAGTCTGGGGTACTCTCCATGATGAAATCAACTCTACTTCTGGTTATATTGTTGAAGTTCGTAATTCTAGGATTTTCCTTGGTGCTACTGTCATCTGACAACTCCTTTCTGGAAACTTAGAAGAGTGAAAGCCTCAGTCCCAGGATGGGAGATATTGGAATTATTTTGCGATTATTCTTTAAAGAGGCCCAGTGGGGGTGATGCCTTCCCTAAGAAGCTCTTGGTTTGTGAGGGTAGAACAGAATGATCATTTGTTGATGGCAGGCTCTCTCAGACTCTCACAGGTGGCTGCAAATGAGCCACCTGCTCACCTGCTAGATGCAGACCCTACTTAAATCAGTAGGTCTGGGGCAGGGCAAGGTCCTCCATTTCTAGTGAGTTCCCTGGTCCAGTGCCATATTTAAGAAGCAAAGGTCTATGAACATGATCTTATCCCATGCTGCCTGCAGCCTTACATAGAGGACATAGCTTCATAAGCACCAGTTATGTGCCAAGTGGGGAGATCAACTGTGCTGGGGGGGGGGCACTCAGAACCTCCAGTGGGCACGGTGGGACCAACTGGTCATTCCCCAGAACAAAATTGAGTGTTTTTGCCTTTTAGCAAAGGGGCCAACTGAGGACTACAGAGATGAAGGGGACAGAAGCCCAAGGGAGGGGAGGCTTGTGGCTTCAGAAAGGTAAAATGGATTTTGAGTAGTTCTAGATTAGGAGGAAGGGTCCTTTTGTGTTATTCTTCCCAATTTTTGGAAATGGAGTATTCTGGTGACTTCTACTCCTGGGCACAATGCGATGGAGTCCATAGGCTTTGAGGCCCGTGATGGTGAGGCACATTCTTGCCCTGGGGGAGAACTTGGGGCCTCATCCTTCAACCTGAAATTGTGCTTCAGGGAGCTGGGTCATAGCCAGCTGCCCAGAGTTTGCCGTGGGGCTGATCAACTGGGTGCCAAGCAAATCAGCTTGATTGTGATGCTCAGGTGACCCCGACAGAGGTGACCCTCGGTCTCTTTTGGGGAAACCTTGCCATCCACGTTCAGATTAAGACAGGTGGATGGCTAATATAGCCACGTGGACCAGAGTGACCTTAGAAGCCCTAATAATCAGAAAGCAGAGCCTTTCTGGAGTCTTATAAATGACATCCTATGACTGAGATAGGCTCTTTTTCCTCCCACTTGGACATCAACTCACGTTTTGGGACATAACAGAATGAAACAATTACAACCACTTGGGTAAAGAGGAAGTAAGTTTTCTTAAGCATCATACCACGGGGAAGACTAGATGCCTTGTCTGTGAAATCTCATTTATTTTTCCATCAACCCAAATAGCTAGACATTATTATTATGTCCATTTAGAGCTGAGAAAATGCACTCAGCAAGGTTAATGAATCTGTTCAAAGTTGCATGTGTGCATTGCAGCAAGGGCTGAAATCTGTGTAGCCCACATTCTTTGCCTGTAAAATACCACTCACTGTAAACACTCTGACCCGCTTGTCTAGACTGGTTAAGTGTGGCCCCAGCGGGAGTCTTCTGGGTGGGCAGTGGGAGGCCACGGTGCTCTTGCGTGTTCGGATTTGCTTATCGGTGCGCCAAAGATGGCTACCACATAGGACACTGGCCCAAAGATGACATCCCCAAGCACTCCTTGGGGACTCCTCCAGGTCTTCTGCCTATGCCTGGTGTGAATGCCCACAGGGCACCAAGAACTTGCCCAAACTCTGTGCTTCAGAGGGTTGCCCAAATTTCAGTCTGCCCTCCACCTGGATATAGGCTATGTCCCTGAAGAGGATCCCGCTCCGGTGTGGACTTACTAATCAAGAAAATGCAATGCAGCCCAGCCTGGTTCCTCCTTTTTCATGCCTGTGTAACGCCTTTGTTCCCTCTCTGCTCTCCCTATCAAGCTCTTAGGTGCCTTTGTCCTGGTTGGAGGAGGGCGCCTTTACATTGGCCAAGTCGTCTGAATGAAATCTATCCTGTCTCCTTCCACGAGAGGCCATTGCTATTTTCCTCTGAAGCTGGCTTCCTTTAGAACACAGAGATGAGGTCAGAGAAGGCTCTGGAAAGTGGATGTGGGTCTTGGATTCCAGGCTAAGGAATTTGGACCTCATCCTATGGGCAGTTAGGGAATAATTTTGCTTGTGAAGCCAGGTGGAACAAGTTAACATTCTCTTACTTGAGGGTTCTGAATATTAACAAGAGCCAGCAGATCCCCTGAGTCTCCTCCACGAGCGTTTCACACCCCGGTTTCCAAAGATTCTTCAGACGACAGGGTTATGAGCCCCTCCCCATCTTGGCTATTCTCACCGGATGCCCTCAGATTGGCGAAAACCTCGTCTTCTTAAAATATTCTTCTTGAACGGTCCCTCTGTGTGGTGATGAATGTTAAAACTCTGATAAGCTTGACCTTTAGAAGGAAGGCAGTCTGCATCAGAAAACACACATATTGATTCAAATATGAAAAGCGAGTCAACTTAAAGTGGTCGAAGGGTTAACCAACCTG
Source organism: Spilogale gracilis (assembly GCA_004023965.1). Classification (NCBI taxonomy): domain Eukaryota; kingdom Metazoa; phylum Chordata; class Mammalia; order Carnivora; family Mephitidae; genus Spilogale; species Spilogale gracilis. Next base: position 7,636 of record PITA01027466.1, on the reverse strand, counting down.
TAAGGGCTTTGGGGCGTGTCTGCCCAGCATCCTTTCCCTGCACCCTGATCACAAACCCAGCTGCCCTGGCCGTGGGACTCAAGTAATCTAATAGCTGGCTCCTCATTCAGGAGGCCAGGCTCCACCATGAGGAATCGTTTCCTGGATTTTCTGTACTGAGGTTGATGAGAGACACCCTCTTTCCTCTTGGGTCCCTGTGCAAATGAGGTAATCTTAAAGCTGCCTGTGGCCGTATTCCCCAGCAAGTAAGTAAACTCATTTGCAATAGAAGGAAAAGATGGCAATAAGCAAACAGGATCCCAAATTGAGAGACAGGGAAGATTCTTGACTTCCAACAGTAACTTCTTTTAACCCAAGCCACATCTGGCAGTTTTGATTCCCAGTGATTTGGGGCGTGGGAGTGGCGAGGCCATGTTAACAAAGTGGATTATGTAACCCTCCCCTTTAGACAAGAAAAAGATGGGCACTCGGAATTCTGTGCTGGGCAGGAAGTGCATGGGGGCTTTGTACTCCTGGTTAAGACCACTGTCGTCCCAGAATGGGTTGGATTTTTCTTCTTTGAGATGATGGATCAGTTTAGCAGGAAGTGCTTGTCAAAGGCAGGGGAGGGAACTAAAAAAATCTCAAAGTGGTGAAGTTAAGAACCTACCCTCCCAAGGGAGCTAAGAGGTTTGCATGAATTAAGACACATTCTACATAATCATGAGTTACATCTTTGTCCTTCAGATTCAACTGTACATTAGTCATCTAGGAAACTTGAAAAGAAAAGGGGGAAAAAAGCACCCCTTTCCTCACCAGACAGATTTAATTGGTTTGGGGGTGGGACCTAAGCACTGAGTATTTTTAAAGCTCCCCAGATGATTCTCAAATATAGTTCAGGTCAAGATTAGGCCAACAGTTCTCAGACTTCAGCAAATATTAAATTCACCTGGAGGGCTTGTTAAAACAAACTTTGGGGTTCCACCCCTGTGTGTGGGATTCACCAGGTTCAAAAAGGGCCCAAGAATTTGCCTTATTTTTTTTAATTTTTTTTTTTAATAAGTACACTCCCACCATGGAACCCACTGCAGGGCCTGAACTCATGGGACCTGAGCTGAGATCAAGAGTCAGGTTGCTTAATCAAGTAACCCACCCAGGTGCCCCAAGAATTTGCCTTCCTAATAAGTTCCAGGATGAAGCTGCTGTTCTGAGACCCAGTGGTTTTAGTTCTGATTGATAAATTAAGCCATAGCTAAGAAAATACACAAGCGTCTTTATTTCTTTAAATATTTAGTTAACTATCACATATCACATGGACATACCATCATTCGTAATTCTCGATGACCTCTTTTCTTGATTATTTTAGCAAAATGCTATAGTTGTTACTTTTAAAGGAAGGATAATTAGGAGTTGCCGAGGATTTATTTCCATGGTAGCCCTTCTTATGGGGAGTCTGGCTTCTTGTCCCACTGAACCTAAATGATTTGGGATGAAGGGGGAATCTGCTCTTCTAGGGGTAGCTCAACGGCACCAGAGAAAACACCGTACAGAAAACATTTCTGAGCGACGGGCTTCCAAATCAATCCATAGTGTTTAAAACCTTAAAAATGAGCATTCCTGAAAATGAATGTTGTGAACATTGGCCGTTTGTCACCTGTGCGGAGCATCCATACTCCCTCCCTAAGTGACAAGAATTCCCCATGTGAGTCCCAGTGGGTGGCGGGTGACCCATATTTCCATTCTTCACTCCTCAAGTAAGGTGAGCACACAGGTGGGGTCAGGGACAACAAGGTTCCCAGCCCAAACTAGGGTATTGAGGGAGAGAAGCGGGGTTCTGGGGAGAGGTGAGTAGTTCTTACAGCGCAAAGGCTGAGAGAGAGTTGTGGGGCTGGGGCGCTAAGTGGTGATTGTGGTGGCCGTGGTCTAGCCATTTTGTTCTGCCTGCTCTCCTTTCATTCCTGTTTGTTTTCCCAGCCTGGATCTCCACCCTTCCCCTCATCTCTATGAGCCTCCTGCTTTCTTTACAGAGCAATCTCTTTCTGCAAAAATGGGAGTTGTCTTCCGCAGGTTGTTACTGAGAACCCATCCAATGTACAAAGTTTCCTCAGGGGTGAAGACCATGATCTTGGCATCAGAATTTTTAGATGGCCATGGCATGGGGTGGACGGAGATGCTGATAGAGGGCCACCCCAAGGATGCTGTGATCTGTTGGTGCAGAGGAAAGTCTAAATGTAGGGACACTTAAGCAGCTGATGGAGATAATGGACAAGAGCAAGGACCCAGTGTTGGCCACTCCGGGAAGGGGCAGCATACTAGAAAGTGGACAGAAAGTGGTACCCAAGGAGCTTCTGGGTGGCTGTGCCTTCCCCAAAGTGAGAGTTGCACCTGACAGAACATTCTGTTGTTGGACTAGTGGCGGCATGGTTTAATTAAATCATTCCTGCCTTTTCTCTTTCTCCCTAGGCTGGTAAGAGGATTAGCTTTTCTCCCTGTTTTTAATGTTCGTTAAATATCGACAGGGCCTCGCAGGAGAGCTATGAGAAAAATGCTATCACCATATTTCATACAATCTAAGACACCACCAATTATAAGGTATATCATTAATTTATGCACGGAGAAAGGAAAAAAAACACTGGCAAATAAATTGTTGCATCAGTTGTGAAATGTGTCCAATTCCAGGAACATTAAGATATGAAAAGACTGTGTCTTAGCATCAATAAAATATGGTAATAATAATAAAATACTAATCTCAGCACTTATTTATCAAGCCTGATGTTGAGCTCTTGGCCCTGATTTCTGCACTGGCCCCTGAGGAGTGTTATGTAGCAGGTGCTATCATGATCCAGAAAATGCGAAGCTTAAACATCTGAGTGAATTGGTCCCCCAGCTAATGAGTAATGGGTATCGAATGTTAGATCCTCTGGCTTCTTTGGGGTGAACTGAAGGAAGAATCTGAGCCCAGAAAGGAAGAATTGTGCCTCATTTTATGTTGCTAGAAACATAGATGCTCAATAAATAACTGAAGAGACTCTCTGGTCCAAACAGGTAGAAGACATGCAGTTGGTATTTGATGGTGAAACAAACCTCTACCCTCGCCCTTTCTGGAAATCTAAGTGAAAGGTAATACATGAGCAAACTGCTCTTCTGAAAAATGATGGCACTGAGGTGAAGGCTAACTTCCCTTTACCTTACCTTAATCACAGTCCAATCCTCTACCTCTGCCCAGAGGTGAACAACACATCCATTTGGGTTGTATCCTTCTGGATGTTTCTATGCCTTATATATTTAAATGGAAATGTGTATATTTGCACATATATGGAAAGCACATGGTATCATACAATGGGATTGTCCCATTCATTTCTTTAAAATTAACTTTATTGGGCGCCTGGGTGGCTCAGTGGGTTAAGCCTCTGCCTTCGGCTCAGGTTGTGATCTCAGGATCCTGGGATCGAGGCCCGCGTCCAACTCTCTGCTCAGCAGGGAACCTGCTTCCTCCTCTCTCTGCCTGCCTCTCTGCCTACTTGTGATCTCTCTCTTTCTGTCAAATAAATAAATAAAATCTTTTTTTTAAAAAAATTAACTTTATTGAGATACAATTTACATAGACAAAATGTACTCAGTTTGATAATTTTTTGTTTTAAGATTTATTTATTTATTTATTTGAGAGAGAGAGAGAGAGAGAGTAGAGGAGGGGCAGAGGGAGAAGGAGAGAGAGAATCTCAAGCAGACTCTGCACAGAGTGTGGAGTCTGATACGGGGCTTGATCTCATGATGCTGAGATCATGACCTGAGCCAAAAAGAAGAGTTGGACACTTAACCGACTGCATCACCCAGGTGCCCTTAGACTTTTTTTTTTTTTAAGAGAAAGAGAGCAGGAGTGCAAGCCAAGGTGGGGAGAGGCAGAGGGAAGAGGCAGCCCGACTGGTGCTCCAGCATGGAGCCCGACGCGGGACTCGGTCCCATGACCCTAAAATCATGAACGGAGCCAAACCAAGACTCAGACACTTTGCGCCGCCTCAGTGCCCCTCAGTTTGATCAGTTTTGACAGATATGTGTAACAATAAAGGCACAGAAGCACACAAAGTGTCTTCACGACCATTTATGGCCAATCCCCACCCAGGCAAGCTCTCCCCTGCTTTCCGTCACTGTGGGGGGCTTTGTCTTTGCTATGATTTCACGTGAATGGAGTCATACAGTGCATGCGGTGTGGTGTGCAGTCTTGTTCAACGCACTGTTTTGAAGTATTTGTTGCACACACGAGCTCTCCTCTTCTGTGGCTGAGTGGACTTCCATTGCATCAATTGGCCACAGTGTATTTACTCATTCTATTGGTGGACATTTGGGTTGCCTCTGGATTAGGGCTTTTATAAATAAAGCCCTGTGACCATTAGCATACAAGTCTTTGTATGGGCATGCGGTTGTCACTTTGGTAAATCAATGTGTAGAAGTGGATGTGGGTCATATGTGAAATGTATGTTCGGGTCTTTAAGAAACTTCCAGAATGTTTCCCAAAGTGGTTGGACCATTTTATGCTCCCGCCAGCAATGCAGAAGACTTCCAGATGCTCTATACACCCTCACCAACAGTTGGCAAGTTCAGTCCTTTGCATTTTAGCTGTTCTGATACGCATATATAGTACTATCTCATTGTGGCTTTAATGGGCTTTTCCCTGATGACCAATAATATTCAGCATCTTTTCATGTGCTGCTTTGGGGGAGGGGGTGTCTATTTAAATATTTCCCCTTTTTTCCTACTGAACTATTTTATCATTGAGTCATAAGAATACTTTTTATGTCCTAATTACAAGTCTTTCATCGGATATATGTGTCATAAATATTTTCTCCCAGTCTGTAGCTTATCTTTCCATTGTCTTAATGTTGTTTTTAAAGAACAGAATTTTTAAACCTTTGTGAAGTACAACTTACCAAAAATTTTACGCCTTTTGTGTCCTAAGAAATCTTTCCCTACCTTATGACTACAAAAGTTTCATCTATATTTTATTCTGAAGTTTTACAGTTTTAGATTTTGTATGCAGGTCTGCAATCCATTTTGAGTTACATTGGAGATAAAAAGATGACAGGATTCTGTCTCTGTATTCAAGGAATTCATGGCTTAATGTGGGAGACCCATGAACCAAACAGCAATAATACTAATACTATGGTGTGGAGAGTGCTCGAGATAGGTGTACATGCATACGTCACCTCCTTTAATCACATACATAGAAGTGATTGCACATAAAAAACTAATACTACAAGGCGTGATCTCAGCTGGGTTCCAATTAAGTGGTATATGGTGTGAGGTACTGGTCCAGGTTCATTTATTTGCTATGGGGCTGCCACCATTTACTTGGCAACCACTCCGACGTGATTTCTAAACCTGCCATCAGGCAGGGCTCCCAGCACCTGCCATCTTGACAAACTGAGAGGCTAGTTTTTAGTCCTCCCAGTCGGTCTCTCTGCCATCTCTCTTTCCACCCTGTGCACCACCCTTTCCTGGACATCTCTTTCTTCACTTCCAGGGCGCCATATTCCTCTAACTTTCCTCCCACCTCCCTCGTTGGCTAGCACCTATGCCCCACCAGGGTGCAACTCTGAGCCTACCTCTTCTCTCTCTTTCTCTCTCTCCCCTCCGTTCCCTCACACCTTCCCTCTTTCCTTAGGTATCTCATCCAATTTTATGGTCTTACATACCATTTATGCCAAGAACACTTGCATTATTCCTCTGCCAACCCATACATTGTCCCTGAACTCCCAACACTACCCAAATCTACCCATCTCCATGTGGTTACCTAGCAGGCATCTCAAACTTAACATGTCCAAAGAGGAATCCCTGACTCCACTCCTTCTCCCACTTGCTTCTCCCTGACTTCCTGCACCTGAGTTAAATGGGACATATCCCCTGGGTAATCAGGCTTCTTTGGGTGGGGCACTCTGGCTGGGGAAGCCACGAGCTAACTCTGGGCATGTGCAAATGCAAGGAAAGGGGGTGGGCTCTCCCTGACTTTGCTTCCTCCCAGTCTTCCTCCAGGTACAACAATTATGATGCCTTGTTTGAGAAGAAGAAATGAGGCTTCCAGACCTCAAGCCCTCCTTGTTGTTCCAGGGTATCTTGAATTCCCTGAATATGGGTCAGCACATTATTTACACTGGTCTGTCTTCCTCCGGGCACAGGCAGCCCGGATGCTCTTGGATAGGGATAAGGGGTGTTAGTATTCCAAGACTCTTCTAGTTCAATGCAGAAAAGAAACCCACCTGTTCTCTCCCCTTTTTTTTGCTCCCACCCCCTTCACTGCCTTTTGAATTCCCACCCATCCATCAGGTCCTCCCTTTGTAGTGAACCCACCATTGGCCACCATGTGCAGAGTTGAGCTTGTCTGCCTCAACATGCTTCTAGCCTTTGCCATCTGCACTGCTCGGTTGGCACTGAGCAGAGCATACCATGTAGAATTAGCTTTTTATGTGCAATCACTTAAATCTATGTGATTCAATTAAAGAGGTGATATATGTGTGCACACCTCTAGCACTTTCCACACCGTATCTTAATTGTCAGCTGGCCAGTGGGTCTTCCCGTGCTAAGCGGTGAGCTCTGCATGCAGATGTCCTCTACCATCCCTGTATGCCCAGTTCTTCCCAGCACCCAGTAGGTGCTTGACCACATCTGCATGCATGGATGTCTGAAAGCATTCTGTAGACTGGAAAGCACCAAACACCTTTGAAGCATGGTGATGATGAGTTGGGTTGCCGTGTCCAGGTTCTCTCCCCAGTGAGGACTGCGTTTCCTCCCTCCATGAGCTCATCACAAGACGTAGCCCGGTCCCCACATGCCTGGTGGGCAATGCCTCCTATCCCTGCCTATGAGGTTTTTTTTTTTTTTTTAAAGATTTTATTTATTTGACAGAGAGAAACACAGCGAGAGAGGGAACACAAGCAGGGGGAGTGAGAGAGGGAGAAGCAGGCTTCCCGCTGAGCAGGGAGCCCGATGTGCGACTCGATCCCGGGTCTCCAGGATCATGACCTGAGCCGAAGGCAGTCGCTTAACCAACTGAGCCACCCAGGCGTCCCATCTGCCTATGAGTTTTAACGAGACTCTTGTAGCTGGCGAATCTCTCCAAGTGTGCAGCCAGAGCTCTAAGCCGGATTTGGAACACGAGTGTCTTGCCTAGCTCTGCCACTTACCAGCCGGGTCACCTGGGCAGGTCCTCAGCGCACGGGAAGCCTGCTTTCTCATCTGCAACCCGAAAGGCTGGGCGGCTTGATCCCGAGGTGCCCCGGACCACTTCTCATCTCCACGTGGGGGCTGTGTCACCAGCGGGAGGCCAGGGAGCCCTTGGGTATCAGATAGATGTTCACAAATGCCACCGCTTCATCCATGAGCAGCCTGGAAAGAGGGAGGGCAGGGCTGGGGGATCAGCAGTCAACAAGAGCATGGCAGCGACAGGGAGGAAGCTCGGAGCAGAACCAGTCTGCCTTTAAAATTCCAGGCCAGCGGTGTGTGCCTTGGATAAAGTTCAGGTAATTGTGCCTTCAGCTTGCCTCCTCCCCCTCCCCCGCCTCCCCCCTGCTCGCGCTGACAGAGTTATAATAATTGGGTGCCGTTGCTTAAACTCATCAGCTCCAGCTTCCTGAAAGGAACGTTGCAATTAGCAGTCCTCACCCTA
>PITA01027465.1:0-20883 GCA_004023965.1 Spilogale gracilis | reverse complement strand
TTTCCCTAAATGTCAGTAGAGCACACAAGAGTATTAATCCAAATGATAACTGTCTTCAGAATGTATGTAGTATTCATTGTGATCTACCCATAGGGTCTGAGTTAGATTAGATTTCTAGATTTCATTTGTGTATTTGTTGTTTAAAAGCAAATTATTTATCACTGTCTACTTCTGTTAAACTCAGTAGTTTGGAATATCATATTTAATCAAATTTTAAATTTAAATTATAAAATTTAATATTTGCTTCTCTAAAATATGGCAGATTTGCAGCTTCTCTTTTCATTTTATTTGGTTACTTTTATTACCTACCTACCTTTTATCACCTTTTTTGTTAACTGAAGTCATTCATTTATGCATTAATTCCACCAGATATTTATTAAGTACCTTATATTTTTTATTATATAAATTTTCTCAATTAAGCTTTTTATATGAAGGGAATTATAGATTCTCATACAGTTGAAGTACAGGTGTAATACAGTGAGATCTGGTGCACTCTTAACAGTATTCCCCAGTAGTAGCATCTTGCAAAGTTATAATACAGTCTCACAACTAGGATACTGACATTGATGTAGTTAAGGTATAGAATATTTTCATCACCATAAAGTTCTTTCATGTTGTCCCAATCACTTTTTAACCTGTGGCACCCACTAATCTGATCTCTATTTCTGTAATTTCCTTTTCATTTCAAGAACGTGATATATAAATGAAATCATATAATATGTCACATTTTGGGATTGCTATTTTTCACTCAGCAAAATTCTCTTGAGATTCATACAGGTTGTTGCATGTATCAGTAGTTCATTCCTTTTTATTGCTCAGTGGTATTCCAGGGTATGGATATACCCCAATTTGCTTAATCATTTACCCATTATAGGCATCAGTACTGTTTCTAGTTAGGGTCTATTATAAATAAAGCTGCTATAAATATGTGTGTGCAGATTTTGTATGGCCATAAATTTTAATTTCTCTAATACAAATGCACAAAAGTGCAATCACTGGGTCATATGTAGTTGGATATTTATTTAAGTAGTTGGATATTTATTTTTTTTAAGAAACTGCCAGATTTTTCCAGAGCAACCATACCATTTACTTTCCCACCAGCAGTGTTGGAAAGATCTAGTTTCTGTACATCCTTGCACCTATTTTAGTCATTCTGTAATAGGTATGTAGTGATATCTAACTGTGGTTTTAAAATTTGCATTTCCTTATTGCCTTATGATGAGGAGCATCTTTTCATGTGTTTATTTACCTTCTATATATCCTCTTTGATGAAATGTCTATTCATATCTTTTGTCCATTTTCTAATTGGATCATTTGTTTGCTCTAGAGTTTTGAGAATTTTCTTTATATAATTTAAATTAAACTCTTTCATTGGATATGTGGTTGGCAAATGTTTTCTCCCAGTCTGTTGCTTGTCTTTTTATCCTGTTCATGTGGACTTTGACAGAGCAAAAGTTCTTCTTCTGTATTAAATTTGGTGAAGTCCAATTTATCATTTGTTTTCTTATAGAGACCTTTTTTGGTGTCAAGTCTAATGTTTTCTATTAAACATTTTATACTTTTATATTTAAGTCCATGGTCTATTTTGAATTAATTTTTGTGCATTCAATATTTAAGACTTAGTTCCTTAGTTCAAGTTTCTTTTCTTTCTTTTTTTTTCCTGATTTCCAACTCTTCCATCATGATTTGTTGAAAAGTCTATCCTTCCATTGAATTGTCTTTGCACATTAGTCAAAAATAAAGTGGGCATATTTGTGTAGGTCTGTACATTAGTGTCAAATTGTTGCTGTACCTAATTACCACAACTGTGTCTTAAAACAACACAAATTCACTGTTTTATAGTTCTCATAGTTCTGTAGGTCACAGATCTAAAATGGATTATTACTAGACTAAAATTAAGGCATTGGCAAGACCTCCTTTCTTCTGGCGGTTCTAGTTCCCTTTTCTAAAGTCTTCTAGGTTTTTAAAAGCCACCTATACTCCTTGGCCTCCTCCATCTTCAAAGCCAGCAAGGTAGCATCTTCAGATTTCTCTTGTACTCTGACAACTCATGGTCCCTTTTGAAAAAGATCCCTATAATTACATTGGACCCATCCAGGTTATCCAGGATGATCTTTCTATTTCAATGTATTTAACTTTATCATGTCTCTAAAGTCCTTTTGCATGTAAGACACCAATTTCACAGGCTCTGGGCATTAAAATGTGAACATCTATGGGTTGTCATTATTCTGCCTAACACACTCTGCTGTCTGGTGTCTAATGATTCAATTGAAATTATGAGAGATGGCTAAGTACACCTGAATTCCATAGGACAAAAGTCAACAAAGAAAGATCTAAGGAGGCCTGAACCCCATTTCTTGTACCAAAATCTGCCCTAGTTTTGCATTAGTTGCTGTGTAACAAATCACCACAAATCTAATAACTTAAAACATTACTCAGTTGCCATCTTATGGTTTCTTCAAAACACATCCATATTCCAAGGTCCCACCTCGACTTGAGGTAAAGGATTGCACAGAGATCTGAATATGGAGGAATAGGAATCACGGGGACCATCTTAGAGTGCTGCCTATTAGAATGCAGTTAACACTTTGGACAGAAGAGTGAACGCATGCAGAAAGAGTGCACTGAGTAGAAGAAAGAGGCTATTTTTAGGAATAATGTCCAAGACAACCAGCTTGATAGGAAAGGCAGGGAAAATGACTGCAGCATGCCTAGAGTGGTAGGAAAACAAAACAATCAAGAGTTTCACACTGGTAGACTGAGAAGGAAAGTGCTTCATGGGAAGGGATGGAGTCAGCACTCTCAACATGTACAGCAAATATTTGCCTGAGAAAGAGAAATTATTACCTAAGAGACAGTCATCTGCAATCTTGGCAAGGTCATTTGCATCAAAATGGAGCAGAAGCCAGCTTGTAGACTAACTGAAGTGGAGAAAGAAGGTGTGGTCTGTTAAGGTGGTAATTATTTCATGATAATTAGCATTTAAACTTTGAAATAATGGGCTTTTTTTTTTAGTTATCATTTTTTTACAGACTGGAACAAAGCATTATTCCTGCTAATTTTCTTTATTCAACCTAAAAATGTAGCAAGTATATCTCCCTTTCGTGAAAGTGACAGAAAGATGGGTGCAAGATAACACTTCACTGTGGTCTTAGTCAAGAGGTAGAAGAGAAAAAAAGGTTCAAAAAAATACTAAAATGTAATGATCAAACCATCTGCACAAAAGCTCACACACACACACACACACCGTATATCACTGTCATTGGTCAGTATGTATAAAAGCTGTGATTTTAGTGTAAGTTTAGCCAAAGATATTTTTCTGCATGGGTATACTTGTATATATATATATATACATATATATATATATATGTCAAATAATTTGGATTGATAGATACGGTGGATTCCCTCAGATAGTGACTTAAGGTAAGAACAGTAATTAATGGTTTTATTCAAATTATTTTCTCTCTTGCATTTAGCTACTTAAAGAGTTTAAAGATGAAGATTGGAATATGGGCAATATTGTGCACACACTCACAAACAGACGCTACCTTGAAAAGTGCATTGCTTATGCAGAGAGCCATGATCAGGTAAATGAATATGTGTATAAATTAATTCTCTCTCTGTATTTATTAACATATCTAATACAAACATCTAAATGCAAATTTCTATAGTTTAATAAGTTAATATAATTTGTCTCTATCTTTGTGTGAAAACTGCTTATACTTGAAAAGCATTTTAAAATTATCTTGCAAATCTATAAATTTCAGCTTCAAAATGCAGTACTATTTTAAGTCTATCAAACTGTAATTAAAAAATTGTAAATGACAGTCACAAGTGTTCTCTTACATGTTTTTTCCTTTGTTGTAACAAATGGAATGTTGGTGCTAATCCAGGTTAATTTTAATTTCCATTTTAGATTTCCTTCTAGAAGTTTTCTTTTATGCCTTCTGACAAGTTTTCATCATTTTTTCCCCCATAATCACTGAAATCTCTTGCTAAGTAATCTTCCTGACCCATGTTTGTCCAGCTTTGGCCCCGCTTTTCTAATGCAACCTGAGATATTTTCCAAAGAGCAAAGCTCATTTCATTAACCCAGATCTTTTGGTTGAATCTTCTCATTCAAAGCCACTCATATTCTGGTCTCAGCCAAAGTTTCCACCTTCATTCTCTACTTAACTCTCCAATCAGTTTACTCTTTAGTATGATAAAATTCCCACCCATTCCTGAATAGGTCAGCCTTGTTCCAATCTTGTCGTTTCCCTCACACACCAGCAAATGTCTACTGCACCTGGGAGGCTTCTGAAAAGTCCTACCGCCCTGCCTCAGATGTCATAGTCTCCCTCAAGACTCATTTAGCTGTGTAAGGAAGAATAGTTGCCTCATCCTCCATGCTTTCATCACATTTTAGGCAGAACATTTGTTTTCATTACTTTTAGATTTCCAGCCTTAGCCTGTGACTTCTCCTAGTAGTTGTTCAATAAACCTAAGTAAATAGGGGAACAAAGGCCATTTAGTTATTTAAAGCCATATTAGTCCTCATAAGCATAAGCAACATAAAATGTACTCTTTATACATTAAAAAGGAGATAGTAAAATTTTTTTGAAATTGTTTGCATGGGGCACCTGGGTGACTCACTCAAACCTGACTAGGTTTCAGCTCAGGTCATGATTTCAGGGTCCTGAGATCAAACCCCACACCGGGCTCCATGCTAAGCACAGAGTCTGCTTGAGATTCTCTCTTTCCCTCTCTGTGCCCATCCCCTGACTCACACACTCTCTCTCTCCTCTCTCCCTAAAATAAATAAATAAATAAAATCTTAAAAAAAAAAAAAGATGTTATTTGCAGTATGTTTACTAAGAAAATTGAAGCTCAAACAATAAGCCTGTTATTTTTGCAGAAATTGACCATCTAAGGTAAATAGGTAGATTCTCAGGTTTCTTCTCTAATTAGTAAGAAAGTGTAAGTTGACCAGAGGTCAGCTACTAAGGCCCATGGGCCAAGTTCTGCCTGCTGCCTGTTTTTGTTCATTCACTTATGCATTGTCTGTGGCTGCTTTTGAGCCATAATGGCAGATTTAAGTAGTAGAGACTGAGAAAGTGGCCCACAGTGCCTAAAATATATACTAGGTAGCCTCTACAGAAAGTTTTCTTCCTTTTTTTTCCTTTCCTTTCTTCTTCTTCTCCTTCTTCTTCTTCTTCTTCTTCTTCTTCTTCTTCTTCTTCTTCTTCTTCTTCTTCTTTTGGTTTTTGTTTTGTTTTAAAAATTGTATTTATTTGACAGAGAGACACAGCAAGAAAAGGAACACTAGCAAAGGGGGTGGGAGAGGGAAAAACAGGCTTCCTGTTGAGCAGGGCGTCTGATGCGGGGCTTGATCCCAGGACCCCAGGATCATGACCTGAGCCAAAAGCAGACGTTTAACACCTGAACCACCCAAGCACCCTACAGAAAGTTTTCTGACTCATGATGCAAACCTATGTTAAATTTTGTATCAGCCAAGTCAAGGCAGGGCTTTCTTTTCAACTTAAATTGGCCATAGAACAGATCAAATAAATGCCTACAAAAAATGAGAACTAAAATCTAAAAAAAGTAAAAATGGATAATACCAATTTAAGCATGGAGGAACTCTTACAAAATACATAGCAATATGAAAACTAAAATACTTGTATAAATTCTTTACATTGCAAACTCCTAGCAATTGTAACATATTTTGAGCTCCCTAGATATGTTTATTTTATATAAATAAAAGATAAATGAGTGGATTAAACAAATTGAAGATGAAACAGGTAGATTATTTTCATAGTTTTCTTTCTAAAATGTACAGAAAATTATAGATTTGCCAATAATTGTTTCATATTTTAAAGATTTAGGTAATTCTGCCTTTTATTATAAATTATTAGAATGTATAAAAAGATGCAAGTTTCCTAGTTCTTTCTAAAAGCAAAAATAGGGTGCCTAGGTGGCTCAGTCAGTTAAACATCTGCCTTGGTTCAGGTCATGATCCCTGGGTCCTGGGATGGAGCCCTGGTCGGGCTCCCTGTTCAGGGGGGAACCTGCTTCTCCCTCTCCCCCCCACTCATGCTCTCTCTCTCTCTCTCCTTCTCTCTCACAAATACATAAATAAGATCCTTTAAAAAAAAAAAAGCAAAAATACATTGAATTTTAAATCTGATGAAATTATAAAGATGTATATTTATAAAATTAATATAGGAAAATATACATAATAGTAAAAATCTAAACAAAAGGTATCAAAATAATTTTAATAGAATCATAAATTGAAGAAATAAACACAGTTACACATAAGAGTATAATTAAACAATTTCAAACAAAGGAAAAGGACAAATTGTTTAAGAACCAGTATTGCTGGGACACTCGGGTGGCTTAGTCGATGAATCATCTGCCTTCAGTTCAGGTCATGATCCCAGGATCCTAGGATCAAGCCCAACATCAGGGTCCCTGCTGAGTAGAGAGTCTGCTTCTGCCCCTGCCTGCCTCTCACCTGCTTGTACTCTCTGTATCTCTGTGTCAAATAAAATCTCAAAAAGAAAAAGAACCAGTACTGCCTAATAACTATTTAACAAATATGTATATGTTGTTTTCAAACATTTTTAACAATGGAGCCTATTATTGAACCTCATTTATATAGCACTCGAAGTTATCAGATTGAAGCTGCATTTTACTTGTGTGCTATTAGTCCCCTAGGGCTGCCCCAACACAATGGCACAGACAGTGTGGTCTAAACAACAGAAATTTATTTCTCATAATTCTGGAGGTTGGTAGTCCAAGATCAATGTGTCAGCAAGTTCAATTTCTCCTGAAGCCTCTGCCCTGGGATTGTAGATGGCCATCCTTTTTCTGTTCTCACATGGTCTTTTTTTGTGCACACTCATCCCTGGTATCTCTTCTTCTTCATATAAGGACTCCAGTCTTACTGGATTACAGTCTCACTCTATGACCTTATTTAGCCTTGATTACCTCTTTATAGGCCCTCTCTCTAAATACAGCCACGTTGGAGGTTAAGACTTAACATGAATTTGGGGAGGGCACAGTTCAGTCCATAACTGCACACATTCACTTTATATGTTTAGATTTAAAATATCTATCTATAAGTCGGAGAATGGACAGTCTACTTTGATAAAGTGAAGTAGTTTGAATTCAAGTAATATAGATGACAACTACCATCCAATCAAACTGAAAATTCTTATGCCAGGGACCATATTCTGAGTCATTTCTTTCTTGGCCCTTAAAATAAGGACAAAACCCACAGAATGAGAAGATACTCTTCTGACAGCATTTTAAAGAAAAGTCATTTTAATCAAAATTGTTTAGAAATTGTAATAGATTTATATGTAAAGTTTTTTTTCTAAAAATGAAGATTATTATAATAGGATAAGGAGGTTATGGTTTTATCTCTATTATATGTTCCAGTATATATTATTTTTTTGTCAATGAAAAACACTTTGCATTAGTTAGCCGTTTTTTAACCATAAATAGTTCAGATTGTTAAGAAGCCTCACTTCTTTTACTCAGGATGTTTCTGAATTACCTGCCCCATTTATTAACTGTTATGTTTTCATATAAAACAGACTAATTTTAGATTAGATGTCAAATTCAATGAGAAAGAAAACTTTACATGTTAAGGAAAAGCTGTCAGCCCTCTGTTAAAGGAGACGAGTGTACATTTTACTATATTTATGTACATATTTTATATATATAAATACATATACATAGATATAAATATATATACATATAAATGATTTTTCAGAAAGTCTTCCATTCTTTCAAAACAAACAAAATCATGGTAATGCAAACTATTTTTAAAATTTATTTAGTATTCTCAACATTATAATAAATATTTATTCCAATTTCAGAGAATATGAAGCATCAGCTTAGGTATGACAAATATGCAGTTGGCTTATCCTGAGTTTTCGCCAAGCTCTTTGAAAATAAAAATCCAGGAGCACCTTGGTGGCTCAGTCATTGGGCATTTGCCTTCAGCTCAGCTCATGATCCTGGAGCCCTGGGATAAAACCCCGAATCAAGCTCCCTGCTCAGCAGGAAGCCTGTTTCTCCCTCTCTCCACTTGCCCTGCTTGTGTTCCCTCTCTAGCTGTGTTTCTCTCTGTCAAATAAATAAATGCAATCTTAAAAAAGTAAAAATAAATAAAAATTGTCCTAAAAATAGATGGTGTTGATCTCTGACTAGCTCACTTCATTTCACCCATTCACCTTCTGCATAGAAAGCAACTATTGGAAAATACATGAAATTAATACTAGTTCAAACACTTCTCCTGCATTGTTTCCTATCCCACATAATCACGTGTTATTCTAGTATAAATCACAAGTGCTTAGTACCGAGTCTTTGCATTTATCTCAGTGACTTTTATTTCCATAGGCACTTGTTGGGGATAAGACACTGGCATTTTGGTTGATGGATGCTGAAATGTATACCAACATGAGTGTTCTGACCCCATTTACTCCAGTTATTGATCGTGGAATACAGCTTCATAAAATGATTCGACTCATTACTCATGCTCTCGGCGGGGAAGGCTATCTCAATTTTATGGGTAAGTATGAATTGAACACATATCCCATCTATGTTCAGAACGTTAACTAATATTACATATGATATAAATCATCTAGAATAGTTTGAACTACTGTTCAGATTTAAAACAAAATTACAGCTTTGATTCTTTCATACACTGTCATATATAAGTTGCTTAAATATACATATTTAAGCAAATTAAATTACTGTAAGATCATTGTTCTACTAATATATGATGCAAAAGTAGTCTAATAGCTGTCATTTAATTTTTTTGTCAACAGATAGGGTGAGCTATTTTTAAAACTTAGAATTATTCTGAATTTAATCATTGGAGTTTATTATCTTGTGTTTGCACATTAAACATAAGAAAGATACAATTGTCACATCATAACATATCAAGCAAAGATGATTGGTTTTTGAGGTAATTGTACACCAGTATGTCTATGTTATAAATGTAAAAACCAAGGCAAAGGATATTGGGATAGATTATATATATATATATATAATACACATACATTTATCTTAAAAATGGGAAAACTATGACTAGCCAAAAGTCATTATTGTCTGAAGGATCTTGAATAATAAAATATAGAAGTCAACTAATAATATTATCTGTTCTGTTTGGTCAAAAACAATCAACTGAGCATTTGAATTTTAGGGGATTTCACCAGTTTTTAGACTAGAGAGAGAGAGAAAGGTTGGGAAATGTATATGAGAGGCTGACTTATTTTTCTATAGTAAAAGCCTTAGAGTTTCAAATTAATTCATTTCTATCTGGAAATTTTTTAAGGAATTTCAGATTGGGCTTTTAAAAGTCTTGTTGAAAATAAATAAATAGATAGATGATAGATGATAGATAAAATCTCTATGCTTGCTAAGTTGAGGTTAGGAAGCCCAACCGCATAAACTATACACCATAGTTCATCCTCTGGGTGTATTCCTCTCCTAGGATCAACAGAATTTGTTAATATTCCTAAGCTGTCCGGAAGTGACCTTCCCAAGGCGGGAGACTACACTGAGCCAGTCAGGCCACAGGCCAGGTTCCTGAGTGGACTTTGCTGGCATTTTATCTATAAGTAAAATCAGCTTCAGTTCCTTAAAAGCAGCTGGTCCTCCCTGACCCAATAAACATTGTTCACAAATGTAGCCTTTTCAGTAAGGTCTTATTTGCACAGTGAGTTTATTCAATTATATCCTGATAAAAAGATAGGGTCTGTGGACTTATGTAAATATGTCAGCATGTCAAGTAAGGAGAAGTGGGGGTATAGAGAGATTTCTTTAAATGTTTATTTCATTTACAAAAGCAATTCATGAAGTTGTAACAGTTTGAGGATAGCTTACAAAGAAACAGAATGGGCT
Source organism: Spilogale gracilis (assembly GCA_004023965.1). Classification (NCBI taxonomy): domain Eukaryota; kingdom Metazoa; phylum Chordata; class Mammalia; order Carnivora; family Mephitidae; genus Spilogale; species Spilogale gracilis. The sequence continues at coordinate 10,983 of PITA01027465.1, read as the reverse complement.
TCCTTGTATGTGTGAAAACTAAAACAGTTTTCCAAACGGAGAACCCGAATACAACCTCCGAGTTTATGCAGTCAATCCTATGTCATTAATTCTTGAAACCCACTGCATTCAAAACTCCTGGTGATCTTGGGGCAGCTGGCTGGCCCGGTGAGTAGACCATGCAACTCCTTATCTCAGGATTGTGAGTTCGAGCCCCACACTGAGCATGGAGCCTACTTAAAAAAAAAATAATTAAAAAGGAAAAAAAAGATCCTAAAAAAAAAAAAAGAAGAAGAATTCTAGTACTCTTGACTCAATTTACTGCTTTAGTCTGGGAGCCTATACCTAATGTGTGGAGAGGGTAGGTAGTTCAAACTGCTTAATAAAGTCCTTTTCCTGAGACTGTTGTCCTTTGCTGAAGACAGTTCTAGCCTGTAGCACATCACAGAACCTGCAAGCAAGCACCGAAGTCACACAGACTATCTATACATGACAGAGCTTTAACAGCCCTAGTTAAATTAATACTGATAACTTTTAAATAAGAAAAGTCTGATGTGAATTCATACTAAGAATTATTTCCTGAGTCTTGGTGTATATTCCATGAGGGTAAAAATAGGTCATGGACAGCTAGGACATTAACAAATCTCATTAATTTCATAAACTCTGTGAAATATTTATATTAATAATCAACTGTATATATTCCACCTAGGGCAGGCTGAGCATCTCTTCTGTTTTGGAAACCTCCCCGTAATAACAATAAATAGTAACAATAAATTAACAATTATTTCTAACATCTCTTTCTTTAAGGTCTATAAAGTAAGCATATTTGTGGTATCAAATATAATCTTGAGTTTATTCTTTGCCATAGGACTAAGACATCTTTAAAGTTTTATTCTTATGTCCTTAAAACAAATGGCTCTTAATGCTTAATACCAATATAAATGTTTTTTTTAATTCCCTCTGTCTTATTTATTATCTAAATCTTAGCATTTCTCTAAGATATTGAAATCAATAATCTCCAAATAGCTCTATAATTTCTGATTGTTGATGTTATTTTATGAAGTTTAGTATTTCCCTGTGAGCGCTCATGACTTTAAATTTTTTTTTTTTTTTTTTATTTCCTGATCATGTCACTGTCCTGTTTAATGGCTTCAATGAGTAGTAACCTCTAGCTGACCTGTAAGTCTCCCATGAATGGTCTCCTGTGGGTCTCCCTGTTGATGGCTCTGCTCCAGCCAAGCAAGCCTTCTTTCAGTTCATTGAATGTACCAGCCTCCTTCCACTCTGAGCTCTATACATATGCAGTTTTCTTTTCTTAGAATCATTTCACTCAAACAAGCCCTCACATACCTGACCAAATCCTTCATCTGCAAATCTCATTTCCTTGGGGAAACTTTTCCTAAAGCCTCATGCTATGCTAAGTTTTCCCTGTTACACATTTTTAGATTACCCTATACTTACCTTTCATGGCACTTAACAAAATTACATTGGAAAAACTATTAAATATATGACTCCCTTGGTAAATTTAAGACTCAGTGAAAATAGGGGTCATCTGTATCTTATTCTCTATTATATCTCCAGGAACTAGTAGTAGCAACTGACACAGTATCTGACACATCACACAGCTTTCACATTTTTCTAAAAAAAAGGTACCGGGTAGATGTATATATATGTAATAAATATATTTATCTATTTATATACACATATATATATAAATACTGTCTTGTAATATATTTAGCAGTAGTTCATTAGCTGCAATCACTAGCTGTACTTATAAGCAGAGTAATTTGTTTTCAAGTGGCATATAAGAAATTAATATTTAAAAAGATCAATTTAAAAAAACTTTTTGAGACTGACTAAGGAGCGACCTGGTTGTATATTCATGTTTTAGGCTTTTTTAAGCTTGTTAGCTTTCTGGAATTTTTTTTTTTTCTTTAGTAGAGGAAGAATAAGTTAAGAGAAGAAAACATATTCTTATAATATTTTTTATTAAAACATATTTACATAAATTCATTAGGCACTTAGATTTGTGTTCTATTGATCACAAATCACTGGGATCAATACTGATTTTCTCAGAATGAGAAACTAGTTTGGCTGATTTGTTTTGTTTTACTTGTTTTTTGTCTTATATAGTCCAAATTTTGAATTTCAAAAAAATTCTTTCACTCTGGTTTAAGGAGAGGTGTATTTGCTGTGAATTTTTAATTTGCTAGACTATTTTAATAGTCTATGAATAGATACATTTATATTTCTTATTCTTCTACCATGTAGTCATCTAAAAGAAACCAATACAGGAGAGGGGAGCAAGGATGGCTAAGTGATGTTTATATTTTGATATCATTGATCATATAAGAGTTAAAATAATAAATGAATAAAAGTTTATATTCACATGGCATTCTATACTTTCTAAAGCACTTTCATATGCATCCTCTAACTTAATCTTCACATTTGTTTTTTTAAAATATCGTGTCTTAGTTTAAAAGAAACCTGGGGAAAAGTTAGTAGAGAACTAAGGTGTGCTAGGTCAATGTCCCAAGTCACATTTTGCCGAAACTGCAATTTGCAAAGGTAAAGAGACACAGGTAATGTTATATAGCTAGAAAATAGAGCAGCTGGTTAGTGGTGTTTTTCTTCTTATTTCCAATTTGAGAAATTAAAAAAAAAAATTCTTATATCAATATGTAGATTAGCCACCACAGTATAATTAATGAGTATCTTTTAGGAAAAGGTAGAGCAAAGCGATTAAGAATACTCTCTGAGGGCACTTGGGTGGCTCAGTGGGTTAAAGCCTCTGCCTTTGGCTCAGGTCATGATCTCAGGGTCCTGGGATCAAGGTCCATGTCAGGCTCTCTGCTCACCAGGGAGCCTGTTTCCTCCTCTCTCTCTGCCTGCCTCTCTGCCTGCTTGTGATCTCTCTCTGTCAAATAAATAAATAAAATCTTTAAAAAAAGAATACTCTCTGAGTGGAAATCCAAGACTTCTAGCAGCGTGACTTGGGTGGGATGCATTGCTTTCTCTGTGCCTTCGCTCGCTCAGTGATAAAATGGAGTACCTCTTGCCACAGAGGACTGTTTTGAGGGTAAAATGATTTAATATGGATACAAGACTCTGAATATTGCCAGGCACATAGCTTATCATTAACTTTTATTGAAATTAAGTTAGTTGAATTTAAAATTAAATTTACTGTTAGCTATTTTTAATATTATTACTTACTCCATTAAATAAATAGGTCCTGAATATTGATATTCCAGTTTCATCTAAGAGTGTTTCCTTAGAATCTTGCCTAATGGTACATTGTTTAAAATAAAAGCTTCCTAAAATGTTTCATTCATTTCCTCTTTAAAACCTGAGTAAATGTAATAATTCTTTCTTAGAAATGAAATAACATTTCCCAAGTTGATATATGTGGTAAGTTAAACCATAGCTATAGTGAGTCTAAGAGTAAATATTACTTCTTTTGTTTTTAATTTGTAGTGACATTTACTGAATGTTGCTGCCAAAACACCTTACTTAGCTTTTATGCATGAAGGGGTCTGAAGGTTACCTCAGGTAGTTTTCATTTCTAGGATGATTTCTAGGTTAATATCAATTATGTAGCTACTATATGGTATTCTTGTATTAGTCTGTGTGGGCAATAGATAAAACTTAATGTTTTTCTGGAATACTTGTACAGAGAATTTCGATAGACACAAAAACAGAGAGAGAAAGAAGGCAGATTAACTTAAAGTAAGTTCAGTTTTAAAAGTTAGTAAATTTGAGATATATATCAATTTAAACTATAAATTTAACATATGCATAACACATTCTAGAATGTGTTTTAATGCAATTTATAAAATTCCTTCATGCTTCAGACATTTATATGTATCCACTGTGTACCAAGCATTGCTAAGTGGTAAATATTCTGAGGTGAAAAATAGTTCTTGCCCTCAGGTCTCAAAACCCAAAAGGGATTAAAGACAAGTAAGCAGACAAGTAATCTTTATACTAGTGCATGTACTAGAGACAGTGATAGAGGTAAGCAGAAAATGTCATATAAACATGTAGGAAACTGGGTTAGGAGTTGGTGGAACTTATGAGCAACTTCAGTTAGACAAATGTGGAATACAGAGGCACAAGGAAGCCCAGCTATGGAACCAGAAAGTCAAGTAGGAATAGGACTGATGTACTGGAGTGAGATTAAAGTCATTTGGAAACATTAAACTTCAAATAAATGAAAAAACTGGGTCTAAGGAAATGAATTTAGTGATCATTCATTGATTAGAATATTGAATGGAAAAATGTGGTTGTTGGGGTACCTGGGTGGCTGGTCAGTTAAGTACCAGCTTTCGGCTCAGGTCATAATCTCAGTGTCGTGGGATCAAGCCCCAAGTGAGGCTCCCTGCTCCCCCCTCTCCTGCCTGCCTCTCCTGCTGCTTATGCTCTCTCTCTCTCTTACTTTCTCTCTCTCTCTGTCAAATACATAGGTAAAATCTTTAAAAAAAATGTGGTTATCATCACTTTAAAATAACAGGAATTCTTCAGTAAGAAAGACCCAGTGTTGATGACTGAATGGCTTTGTGGTTTACTTTTTTCTGTATTTATAATTAAATGAATACAGATTAGAAAAATAAGACATAAGATCATTGATAATCTATGTGGATATGTCTTGCTACCCTTTGTAACCAGTGGTTATTTAAGAATGTTTAATAGATGGCTAAAAGTAAATATAAAATTAAAATATCTGCTGTGCACATAGGATAACCTCACTAAATATATGTTAATTGCCTGTGGATAAATTCCTAAAGCCATTCGGAGGAGAAGAAAATAAGGATAGGCATATATTTTGCCCAGGTTTTCAGTAGCTATTTGGATATATTGGAAGTACTACTGTGTGCTAATCCAGCCATCTGAAGCCGAGGGAGTAGTCACATGACCACATCATGTGCCTCATCGGGAATTGCTATAAAGGGGTGTGGTCAGGCAAGTACCTTGGCTACTCTGCCCAGTGATCGCAGTACTAAGGAAGAAGTCAATACTGATACAGTGGTCCCTCCTTTAGGTTCTGTTTTCTGCAGTTTCAGTTTACCACCCAGTTAACTTCCATCTGGATGCAGATGATGCTCTTCCTGACCTATCCTCTGAGAATCAGTAGTAGCCTAAGGCTATATCCCCCACAGTTAAGGGAAGACTACTATAATATTTTTATTAAAGACTGTTTAGAATTCTATAAAGAGAGAAGAAGCTGCATATTTCACTAATTTTAAATATAAATGTATATAAACATTTTATAATACCAGGTAGAACATAAATTAAAATCTAAGCATTAAGCACATATCTTGCAGATTTAAAATACCAGCAGACAAAGCGGAATGGAATTTTAAGAATCCAGTATCCAAACAAAATGAAGACAATTTAAATGTAATTTTGAAAATGAAATATCATAATAGTTCTTTAAATATAAGTTTCAGAAATAAGCTGCATTAAAATGTTTCCATCCTTGGGTTTGAAGTTGAATTTTGTAAAAAATGTTATGGCTCTTCAGAAAGCTCTTGTAACCCCATCCTCAACTAAGCAGTGGTACGGAGAAAGTTACACTAAACAACTAACTCCAAATAATTTTCTTCATTTTCAGGGAATCAGGTGTCTTACCTAATAATGTTAAGAAAATCTTTTTCAATAACTTTTTTTTTTTTGGTCGAGGGAAATCTTTTTATTGAGAGCTTGCTGCCAGTTTTGTTTCAAAGAAAGTTGTTTTGTTTTCCCCTCTGATTTGACTTCAACTACTTTAGTTTTTATCATATATAGATAGAGATTCAAATGCAGAGTGAATGCATCATTTTCAGTACTGTCATGTTCGTATTCCACTTGTTCAGAAAGCCTTTGAACTAAAGTACGAATTATTCTTGCAACAGAAGCCTTGCTTTCTCGGTTGTCATTTTCTTCTTCCTCTTGGGGATAGTGTTATAGAAGAACACTTTCTAAATGAGTACACCTTCATTCAGTTTGAAATATTAATGCTGCATATAACTCTCTGTGTATATCTCAAAACATAAATGATTCAAATTTCTCATCTAAAAAATACTGAACTAGCAGAGTTAAATCAACAAAACTGGTAATGTTTCACTAATATAATGTAGCACAGTAGTCTAGAAAACTGAAAACGCGTGCCATAATCATAAAACACATATCCCCATGACATCAGATGTTAATACAGAAACTGAAGTGTCAGAAATAATCTGGAATCAGTGGGATTCACTGATTCATTTACTCATTCATTTATATATTCAAATTAAACTCATTGTTTCCATGTCAGTTTCTGGATACAGATATGGGTTGGTTGTAAGTGGAATTGTATGAAGGCAGAGAAGGTCAGGTTCAATAATTTTATACTCTCAAGTAAGGTCGTCATCTGGGAGCAGAAAGAATAAGTAATGTTTGAGAAAAAAGTAGAAGCGTGAAATAGACCACTCCAGGTATGAAAATACTAGGGAGACATAGTAGGATATCTAGGTAATATTGAATGATCTTTTGAGAATTGTAATCAAGGCTGTAAATTGAATCAGCCTTGTGATTGTGTGACTTTTTTTCTAGAAGACATGATTAATCAAGAGTAAGAATTTTGTCAGACATCTGTCAAAAAGAGGGACAAGTTTTGAAAGGTATTAGAAAAAAAAAACTCATATAATAGAGAACCAATAAGTCACTGGTTCTTAAAATTGCACATTGGAATAACCTGTAGAGAGTTTCAGAAAAAATACTAAAAATTGTGATTGAATTAGTGTTGGTGATAGCCTGGGCTTTGGAATTTTTAAAAGGTTCTCAGGTGATTCTTAAGGCTGGGAGGTAAAGAGATTTCCAAGATGACGTAAAAGATACGGGAAAGTTCTCTGGTTATGGAACAGAAATCATAGAAGGCACAAGAGGAGGATGTATGGGGAAGAGGACAGTTGGGACAGATGATGGTATATGATGGGTGCAAACTGTCTGTTAATGACCAGAAGGCTAGACTTGGACTTCCAAGAAGCAAACAGAGCTAGCAAGATTAGGGCTGCTCCTGGAGTTTTCCTGGTTGGTTGGTAACGAGAAGCTTTTTCAGATATATTTTTATCAATACATGAAATTTAAATCAGCAGTCATTTTTGCTTGTCTTAAATTGTTTGCTCTATTTATGAACAAATTAAAATCATGACAATAGAGAGGAAACTATATTGTGTCCGTAACGTGGGTCATCTGATGTCTGCAGATGTGTTTTTACTACTTTCTTGTTTAGGAATCTCATTACCATGATGTTATTCTAGTTTCTGTAATGAGTGATACCTGTGGAGAAAGAGGCGTAATTACAAACTGGCAATTTTCTCTCGCAGCAGTGTAATGAAATTTCTATTACTAAATTTGAAGGATTTTCTCAATATGACTATATTGTATTTTGACATTTGAAATTCTGTGGGACATTCTTTAATGAATATGTTACATTCTCCCTAAAGTCACAGGGAAAGTTGGATGGATTTTTTCCTAAGTGTCAGTCTGCATAGAGTGATAGCTACATTATGCTTCAGTGTAAAATGTGAGATCTTGCTTCAAATCTTCCATCTATGATTGTTTACTGTCAAACTTGTAAATCCTTCTTTCTTCTAGTAGATAGGAATACAATAAAAATTTAAATGCTTTCCTGCTAAGTGCTGGAATTGAAGCAGTTATAGGAAGACAAAATACACTCTCCTGAACAGTGGGAGTGCTAATTTTTGGCATTTTCTCTTAGCTTGTTGAGGCAAGTTTACTGAATGTAACGGGACGGGTAGATGTCTATAAAACTGAGCTGTGAAAAACGGCAAACTTCTCAATATGAGCAGTTGTGAATGGCATGAATCCCTGTTAAATGCCCAGGGGCACAAATAGCATATATTTTAAATGGCATAGACTTGAAAGTAATGGCTCTGGTTTGATTCACAGCACACTGATAACCAATTTTAGATGGCGTCAGATGAGAATTTGCCATGAGTTTGACGTGTGCTAAGAGTTAAGGAAGTGCTGCTAAAGGGAGCTTAAAATGCTGAAGCCTGAGCCCCAACACCAACCATTTGAGTCAGAGTCCCGGGGTATGACGTTCTAGCAGTAGGAGTCTTTAAAAATCTCGCCAAGCAATTTTAATATTGAAAATACAGCGTAGAGATCCACTCACTGGAAGTTAGCAGACAGAATCGCCTCTCCCTCTCGCCTGTGTGACTTAAATGCCCTCCTCAGTACTGGACGCGTTCTTTCTACCAGGTCACTCTTCACAAAAGAACCTTCAAATCTTTGCTGCGGATCAGAACCTGGGAGCAGAGTCACTTTTGAGAAACCATGTGTGAACCTAGTGGGGAGTGTTTCTGATGTGACTTAATCCGCATTTTTCTCTAGCCTGTTCACATTGACCAAATTGAATACATCACACCTTTACAATAGGCAAAGGGTCTACTAAAAATCTGAATGTTGAGAGGAAGAAAGAAGCCGCTGAACCTAACTCTCCGTCCTTCATTCTTTCAGGCTTGGTCTCAGGGTAGGATGCTTGTTTGGTCCCTGCATTTCTCCTTCGGGAGGTGTGTGGTTGTCGATGGCGGCCAGTGTGTGTGGTGTTACTCAGCTGCTGTTCAGCAGGGCTGACCTCCTACTGCACTTCCAAAGAAAGAGAGCAGTGGGGTGGGACCCACTGCAGCTCCTCATCTAAGCAAGTTCCGCGGCCATCTGGTCCACTGCTGCTAAGCCTCTTACACCGGAAGCAGGCACTTTTCTCTTTGGCTTATTTATATAAAAGCCTGCCAGAAATACTGATTATTGCTGTTAGTTCACTTGTTTGTTTTCATTATAAAGACTTGTTGGTAAAGTATAAAGACTTGTTTTTCTGTGCAGGATATGGTAACTTGTGCCATATGATCCCTCATGTGTTATGAATTTTAAACCCAATCCTTCCGTGGGGGGCGTTGATCTTTCTCCTAGTGAAGGTATATATATCATCATATCACCAGAAAGAAAAAAAAAGGCCTATGTACACGAAGGCAGTGGTTTTTCTCTTCAGCTCTATCTCTTCAAGCTGAGGTCATCACAAATAGGAATTTCAACTGGGACCGCAGAGCATGTTTACTAATCTAACAAAACGGTAAAGTAGGACTGGATCTTAAATTAAGCCCCAGTAAAGAGAGCACAGTTTTTTCTAAATTTAACATCTGGGGACGCCTGGGTGGCTCAGTCAATTAAGCGGCTGCCTTCAGTCAGGTCATGATCCCAGGGTCCTCGGATCCAGTCCTGCATAGGGCTCCCTGCTCTACTTCTCCCTCCTACTTCTCCCTCTGCCTGCCTCCCCACCCCCGGCTTGTATGTGTGCTCACTCTCTGACAAATAAATAAATAAAATCTTTAAAAAATAGAAATAAAAAACATAAAATTAACATTTGAATTCTGTGCTCTTAGACCAACACACACACACACACACGCTCTGAATATATGCCGATATATGTGCCTACACATATGTATAAATACATACACACCACTGACTGGACTCACTATTTTCATAGCCTTGGATTCAGAGACCCATAAGAACCTCATCAGCTCCATTGTTGCATTGTAGATGATTGAGTTTGTAGTACTATTTACTTTAATAATTCTTAGAAATGTTTAGGAAAATAGAAATTTTATCAAACCTTTTTATTACTTTATTATGTAGCGTTTTGGAAGAACACCAAAGCATCACATCATGAGCTTCTCTGTCTCACAGAAGCTTCTCCTAAATCCAGAAAGTCAGCTAGGCCCAGGATCCTCTATCGAATTGCTTGTCTTCCTAAGGAGAGAACAATAGGGTGTTATGCCAAGAGATGTGAATGAAGATAAATTAATATATAAAAGGGCATTATACCTAGCCCTGAATTCCTAATTTAGTCTTACATCTTCAACTAAGCTTCCTCCCAGTCTAATCCCAAAGACCTGTTTGAGTGATAACCTCCTCTTATTGGTGGAATCTTCCTAAATGAGATGCCAGTGAAGGAAGCGTATCCCACTCATCCCAACCCATCCCATGGTATGTATTTACTTCATGCTTCATAGTGTTTCTTCTGTGATGTTAGGCTCTTGCATTATTTCCTACTTTCCTTAATTCTCTCTTTTCTAGTTTTACTACATAGCAAGTTTCACTATTTGACTCACAGTCTCTTAGAATGTTCCATAGGTTTCTAGAGGTTATAAAGAAACCCATAGGTTTTCCTTCCAAAAAGAATTGATGAGAGAGGGGTTTTTTGGAGTTTTTTGTTTGTTTGTTTTTAGCTCAGAGAGTACATGCTGATTCTTCCAGTATTATTCAAGCAGGTTATAAAGATCCTTATGGCCATAGGATGTAAAATGTGACTGATTCTACATTGCCAGAGATGGTGAGCTATTTGGTTGTGATCTTTTAAAATGTGGCTGTGAAGCCTCTAAACACAAATGATATGCTCTGGCAACTTTTCTCCTGACCTACTTGCCAATAGGAGACAAGAATTTAGAAGATGAATTTCTCTGCCTCTAAAACTTTAAATCATTATCTGAGACTTGCCTTGCTCCAGCTTACTCCCAAAACAAAGCAAGAAGATGAACTATACACAGTAATCTCAGTTAATAGGAGAGGAGAGTAATTTATATTTTCTAGGTTCCTTGGAAAACAGAGTCATTTTTCTTTTTACTTTTTCACTGGAGAAGCCTAAGTTTCTCTTTGGGAATATATTTTCCTTCAGGGTTTGGGGATTGCAGACTATATAGGTGACTTGTCTTAACTTGACATGCCATTGTCAAATTAGCATCTTTGAGTGTCTTTGAGCATACTGTTTTTAAAATAGCTACAAGTTGAATATTTACCCCGAGCAAGGCAGTATGCTAAATGTTTTACTTATGATATCTCATTTAAATTGAGTTCCAACCCCGAGAAGTAGGAACGATTACCTTCATTTTACACATGAAGAAAATGAAATTTTAATTTTAATTTTAATAATTTTAATGCAAAAGTCAGAACTTGAACCTAACTCTG
>PITA01027464.1:0-20890 GCA_004023965.1 Spilogale gracilis | reverse complement strand
AGAAATGTTCATAGATACACAGGACATATTGGCGGTGGCCAGATGCAGAGTGACCAAAGTGGGCAAAGGGGGTCAAAACGTACAAATTTCCAGTTATAAAATAAATGTTAGAAGGATGTAATGTATTGCATGGTGACTATAGTTAATATTTTATTGCATATCTGGAAATTGGTAAGAGAATGGATCTTAAAATTTCTCATCACAAGAAAAAAATGTGTAACTATGTATGGATGGCAGATGTTAACTAGATTTGTTTTGATGATCATTTCACAATGTATACAAAGGTTGAATCATTGTGTTGTACCCCTCAAACTAATATGTCAATTATACCTCAATTCCTTAAAAAAAATACAATCAAACTTATGAGACACAATTCTACCCTCATATAATGGACACCTTTTCTGCACCAGGACCTTTGTTGGACAAACTCATCAGGGAAACAACTCAGTTTGCATTATTTCCTGACAGAGGACAGCTCCCTTACAAAGCCAGTTATTTTCTGAAAGGTACCACATATGGAAGATGCCTTCCCACAAGATGACCCAGTTCCCTTCCTGATGAGAGTGCCAAAGGTAATATTCTGGAGTAAGCCAGGGCAAGTCCACATTTCCAATCACAAGCTACCAAGAACATTCTCAGTTGTGTGTATTTTCAAGGGCTACAACATTCTGTATCTAAGCATTAAAATAGCGAAGAGTGAGAATTTAAACATCATCCTCAAAAACGTCATCAGGGATTTGATACTCCTCCTGCTATACACAGCAGTCTACATATGCTATAGCACACAGAACACTGATTCTGCAAGAAATTCCTTGGCATGCTTTTTATTTCTTCTCATCAACCCAGCATCACTCCATTCCATCTGCTCAACATCTTTCTCTATTGTCCACATATTAACCCATACAATTAAGGAGCCCCAAGTTGACCTTTAACTTATACTTTCTTTCCCAACAGAAAATACTCCATGAAAACAGTGGCCTCGTCATCGGTTATCATAGTACCATGGCATGTAGCACAGAGGATATGCTCAGGATCTATTTGTTAAGCAAGCTAATAAAAGACCATTTCAAGTAATTTTCAAACACGGTTCTAATAATAATCACAAATCTCCATTTCAGGATGTGAATTCTGAAGCTCAGAGGGATTCAATCACTAGCCCCTAAATATGAATGTATTCAATGGCTGCTGAACTTGAACTGAAGTCAAGAACCAGCCCCTTGCTATTTGGCTACAAAGCCCATACTCTTTCCCCCAAACCACATTGCCTTTGTCGTTTGAGTTTCTATCTATATTTGTTTCACCTCTTTCCATCACTCATCTGCAAATTAACATTTCCCTACATACATGAGTCTTACAGTCACCTCCCTTCCTCGGTGGTTCCCTCACTCTTGCATCTACCCTTCACACAAACTACCAGGTTCTCAGGTGAACATCTTGAAAAAGACATCAGGCGGAAATATACCCACAGTGGGAGAGTCGTATCTTTCATTCTTGGTGCCCTCAGCAGAGCAGTTCCTGGCACACGGGTTGTGTTAAATACATACTCATAAATCCACTCATGGTTAATGGTGACGACCACCTCTACACAGCACTGCCAGCATGAGAAATGTGTCATAACATCTCTTTAGACCTCACCCAGAACCCCACAAGGGCGGGTCCTGCAGGACATGTCACTATGACAGAGAAGGACACTGAATTGAGAGAGTGACCACATCTCAAACCTGGCTGACAGAACAAACCTATACGTAGGCTTTGCTCTAACAACCTCCAAGTTTCCATCCCAACTTTCTACTTGGTGAGCTATTTACTCATCCTTCAAAAGCTAGTAGATACTTACCTCTTTTGTGACAGTGCCTGGAGAATGTGAGCCTCAACTTGCCCTGTGTTCTATCACTCTTGCACAAGCGTTCTGCAATATTTATCACAATGTAATGGTCTTTGGTTAATAAAACTCTCACATTAGACTGAGAAATACCTGGGGAATAGCTTTCCTAACCTTGTCATCTATGTCTCTCCAGTGCCCAGCGCAGAGCCTGAGTACACAGTGGGAGTTTGAAAATACATTTGACATTTTATTTGTTAGACCATATCAACAAGTTAAAACCAGACTAAGATATTTATAAGACCTTGTTACTCTCTAGTAAACAAGTATCTGCATGCTGAAAGGACACCTGCAGATGAATCTCACAAACATAATGCTGAGCAAAAGAGGCCAGATCAAAAACAGTACATATCTACTGGAAGATCAAAACAGGCAAAATAAACTGTTTGGGGACAGCTACTATCATGATTTATCTTAATGCAATCTATCCCTGAACACCAAAGGGATTCAGAAAAAATAAACTGTTATTTTTAAATGTTCACAAGTTTCCATATCAACTGACAATAAGCCAGCAACTAAAAGTGACACCACTCTGGGGATGTTTCTTGAAACACCACAAGTGGTACTTTTACTTGCTGTTCTCAATGCCTGGAGAACATTTTAAAATGGCCTTTAGCCGTTGCATCCAATTTAACTTTCTAGAAGTTAAGGTTCCATAAGCAGCTTAAATTGTAACAGATATTTCAGATTTTAAAGATGCATTATTTCCTTATTGCATTAATTCCAACACCTGCAGAGGCCAAAAAGCTGGCTTCCACCTGCTCTATGGTTAGCACAAGCCCAGGCATACCCACTCTCCCCAGCTTGGGCCTCCTGTAATTCAGGTATCCCTCTCCTCCCTCCATAAAATAGGAGAAGGGCCATCTTTATTCATGCTATTCACTAGAGGAGGTCAGACAGAAGGGACAAAGAAGGCTGTTGTCATTAGGACATCCTATCTTCCTTGGGCTTGTAACACCCAAGAACAGTGGCTCATTTACAGGCTGGAAAGCTCTGGGTCTGAGCATACTCCCCCATGGTGGTAGAGGAACTGCAAAATTCTCTCCCTGTAATGCAGGTGGTGAGTGCCCAGAAACTGGGAATTCTCTAAGGACAAATAGTCTATTGACTTCACCTCCCCTCCAGAGGAAGAAGAGACCAAGAGGACTTCCCTTCTAAACTACCCTAGAAACACAAACCTTTCCAGGTCTAGCTTGAGCCCTTCAGGAAGTCTAGAGATTGAAGGCAAGTCAGCCTGCTGACCTCTAACTCTTTCATCTCCCCTGTCCTGACACTTTATTCTCAATTCTTTGCCAGGTCTTCAGTGACACCCAGCCCTGTGAGCAGGGTGAAGACCTTGTCAGTTTACGCTAAAGTGTTTTCAGGATTAGGGTTTAGAAAAGTAGATTGGGACTGGGTGAGATGGAGGCAGGTCTTGCCGAAGGCGAGGGCTCCAGCGTGCCTCCTGTGCTTCGTGAGTCCAGAAGCCCCATCTACTCCTTCTATGCATGAATATCCACCGGCTCTAACTCCCCACTCTCCAGCCCCATCACCTCTCCTCTCCTGCTCCTGTAGTGGCCAGAACAACGCAAAGCTCCGATGCGTGTGGAGTAGCCTGTCAAGAGCAAGGGGCCTTAACTCCTCCAGCTCCGGGCGGCTTTGCCTCAGTTCCGACCCTGAGCCCCGCCCGCTCAGAGATCCGCGGTTCGCGTCCCCCGCCTTACCTCCTCAGTGGAAGGAGAGGCGAACTGGGCCTCGCGGCTTTACGTGCGGGCTCCCCGGGACAGCGGGACACTTCGGGAGCCGCCGTCGCAGGCGCCCGCGACACCGAGGACCCAGAGCCCGGGGCCGACGAGGGGCGTGCTCAGCCCCGGGGGGCGAGGGAGGGAGCCGCCGCCTCGCGGAGAGGGGGCCGGGACGGCGGCGGGGGCGCGGGCCGGGGCGGGAGGCGGGGCTCTCTGGGGGCCGGCTGTGGGGGCAGGCGCTCAGAACCCCAACTCCAACCACGCTGGGCGGTGGAGGGGGCGGGGCGCGGAGCCAGCTCCCTGCGAGCGCCCCCCCCTCCACGGGGCCGGAAGTCGTGAACCCTCAGGCTCTGCGCCCCGCTTTCCCCGGGGCTCCGCTGCGGGCTGAGAGCAGATACTGCGGGTTCACAGCCACCGCGACCGCCGGGACCCCATCAACCTGCAATGGCTCCACCTGCCAGCTCCTGGAATCCTGCCGCCCCGGGCATCTCAAAGCTTGCGCTACCTCCTGGGTAGAGGCTCCCTGCTCTCTGCGACTGGGGGCCTTGATCTGGCCCTGGGCACAGGCCATAGCTCCTGGTCTTAGCAACTTCAGCTCCACAACTGGGTATTTTACCACTAGTTTGCAGAGGATGCTTGCTCAAAGCACCTCAGCGAACTGAGCTTTAGTGTTAGATGGCAAAGTCTCCTCCAGGACCTAAAGTTGTGATTTGTGTGATCACATCAGCCCAACACCTCAGCTGCTATGTAAATAGTTCAAATGAAAATCTACATATTGCATGGATCGCAGGTATGGTGCATAAACAAAGAATCCTGAAACACTGAAAAGATAAATTATTTTTTAAAAAAGAAAATCTATGGTGGATGGATTTTTAAATATTTTACATTACTAAATTTTTCTTTAAAAGCTGATCTTTTTTAGGGTGCCTGGGTGGCTCAGAAGGTTAAGCCTCTGCCTTCCGCTCAGGTCATGATCTCAAGGTCCTGGGATGGAGGCCTGCATTTGGCTCTCTGCTCACCGGGGAGCCTGCTTCTTCCTCTCTCTCTGCCGGCCTTTCTGCCAATTTGTGATCTCTCTCTCTCAAATAAATAAATAAAATATTTTTAAAAGTAACAAAAATAAAAACGGATCTTTTTTAAAAGTAGGGCTTAAATGTCTTCAGATTTCTAAATCCTCAGAGACTTTGTAACACTGCTTGTACATAGGAATTACACAATAGATATTCATGACTAAATAAATGAATACCAGGACCGTTGATGCTTATTCAAACAAAAGTACTAATTCCAGTATATGTGTGAGTGTGTATGTGTTTGTGTGTGTACACATTTCCCATTGCTATTTCCATGGTATTTCCATGGTAACATCATTGAAATTTGAACCTGGTGTCTATCATGGGTCACCTTAAAGACTAGTTCTTCATAGGTATTTTCAACGAGATTCAAGAAACCACAAGAAAATCCCAAACTTCCCAAAGCAGAATTAAAGCAAAGTTCTGAGTCATTGTCATAAACCACTCCATGATAAGTAGAATAGAAGGAGAAAAGCTTTCTCAGTCATTAAAGTTGAGTGTGTGGTATTTAAGAGAGTGATGTCTGAGATTAAGAGAGCCTGGAATGCCCTTCCAGAAACACCCTTTTGTGGCCCTGCCTAGTGGCTTGTCCTTGGAACCTAGCTCTGTAGCCTTCCATAAATGTAAGGACACCTGGCAGGCTGGCGCTTCTAGGTAGGGAGACCAGAGTGGAGATTCTACTTCCTCCAGATTACATATTGCTCTTTGTGAAATCCAGGCCAGCCATTCCCCACCCTTCAGAAAGTATTCGGAGCTTTGCTGGATCATTTGCTTAATGCTTTTTCTTCATGCCCTGCTAACCTCCTTGCCAACCTGGATAGGTATGCCAGAGAGTTCCTCCAGGAGAGGAAAAACAGATTAAAAATTCAGAACCCAAATAGATCCCTATCCCATTATAGGAGTAGGAAAAGCAAATTGAAAGGGGTAGAAAAGAAGACATCAGGATATTTGTAGGTTATGAGCCAATATTGATTTTTGCCTTAATATACTTTCATTTGGACTTAGGACTATTACTGCTTTAAATCTAGCATGAAGAACTTCCTGAAGAAACTTGGTGAAAATATGGCTGATTTTTCTCCCCGTAAAGGTTACTTCCCCTTTCTTCCTGAACTTACCCGAGTTATCCTCTTAGAGAAGAGATGTTTGAGATTCATCCAAGAGGAATTCACAGACACCTGATCATTTTTCTTAAATCTCCTATTTAATTTTCCATTTGAGAAAGGCTTTAATCAGGAAGAACTGGATGAAACTGGTTCCAGGATTGGTTGGTTGATGGTTTTGTTTGTTTGTTTTATGATCATTACCTGTTAACTCATAGATCTTTGCTCCTTATTGGCCTCTGTCATCAGGCAGAAGCTTAAAAGCACCCTAATTCCCCAAACCCATCCCTTTTAACAAAACTGGCAAAGAAATAGCGTAATCAGGTAGAAAAGTGGACTAATCTAATTAAGTGGTTTCCAGAGAAGTGCGCCCTTTCTATTGTTGAACAGACTTCATGGGGTATGATGCTACAAGGATGCACCATCCCATGAGAAGAGGAGGGGGCAGCTAATGTCAGGAGCCAGGCCGTGGATATAGATGGGTGGTTCCTACAAGAAATCTGAAGACTCTAAACATGAAAAATATATCTCAACTCTTTCCACATTGCATTACATCTACCCCAGCAGCTTCCACACTACTGCCCCTGCTTCTCTGGTGCTCCTTCTCTATGTCTTCTCTGCAAAATTCATACTCAAATTAAGGAAAACACCACCAGACATTGACACAGTGCAAGGAGAAGAAGCAAAATCACTTGTTGTACATCCTTAATTTTTATATTCAAAAGCTAGTGATCTACCTTTACCAAAATTTAACTCCTAAAGGGTAGCAACAGAGTTTATAAACAAATACGAATATTTGGGGAGCACATGCTCAGAATTCTTCCAATTCCATGAGATATTTGATCAAAACATTATAGACATCCTGTAAAGCAGCAAGTGATTGTATTTTAAACACATAAAAATGTCATGCAAGTTCCTTGGGCTTAAAAGCCTTTGACAGGAGGCACCTGAGTGGCTCAGTTGGTTAAGCCACTCTGTCTTCAGCTCAGGTTGTGATCCCGGAGTCCTGGGATAGAGTCCCGCATTGGGTTCCTGGCTCTACAGGGAATCTGCTTCTCCTTCTGACCGTCTCCCTTCTCGTGTGCACTCTCTCTCTCTCAAATAAATAAATAAAAATCTTAAAAAGAAAAAGCCTTTGACAGTTTTCTATCTTACTCAGAATAAAACAAAAAATGTAAGAAGGGTGAAAGTTTGTCTACCTGTTCAAAAACTGCTATAAAAGTTCATTCAACTTTATCAATCTCTTACCAGTACCAACTATACTGCTTGGTATTTCTGATACACCTATCTCATCGATTGCTAAATTGTTTCTAGATATTTATTTGTAAACTGATAATCTTGTAGCAGCCTTCCACCCTCCAAAAGAGAGAGAAGGCAGGTATTTTTTAGCATGATGGAATACAACGAAACTTACACATCCATAATCATAAATTTAAAGAGAATCTTCAAACACAACTTCACTATTGTCAAGCACGAGTAGCCCAATTGCCTCTCCACTCTGTTTTGTGTCTATGTATTAAAATCACATATTATTTCTCAGTTATTGTACATTATGTGCACAAGCATTTCAGTTTTGAAAGAATAGCTTGTATAATCAAACGGAAATGGTGACATATAAAATACCATCACCAATTTGCTCTTCCAGAAAAGAAGTACTGGTAGACTATTGCTCCTGCTGCCTTAGTTAGAAAAAAAAAAAAAAAAAAAAGGATACATTATACAAAAACCATGTTTTAGAAGACATTGTAGAGCTGTGAAAGCAAACAGAGGTAGATGAATTAAAATCAAGAGAGAGATGGGGCGCCTGGGTGGCTCAGTTGGTTAAGTGACTGCCTTTGGCTCAGGTCATGATCCCGGTGACCCGGGATCGAGCCCCACATCAGGCTCCCTGCTCAATGGGAAGCCTGCTTCTCCCTCTCACTCCGCCTGCTTGTGTTCCCTCTCTGGCTGTGTTTCTCTCTGTCAAATAAATAAAATCTCAAATAAATAAACAAACAAACAAACAAATAAATAAATCTGGCTGTGTTTCTCTCTGTCAAATAAATAAAATCTCAAATAAATAAATAAATAAATAAAAATCAAATCAAGAAAGAGGAATCCTTGCAAACATGAACTGGGATAATTCTTGGATGGACATGGAGAGCATTGACCTTTTGTTTCTTAAAACTATAAAACCAAAGATGTGCTACTACTAGCAAGCTTGTCAACAGTTAAAATTCTCATACATTGATGTGGGGATTGCAAAACAGTATCTACTCTGGAAAATGATTTGGTAGTTTCTTATAACATTAAACATATAAAATCATACAAAGTTAATATAAAAACATAAAAATGCCATCTAACCCAGAAATCCTACTCCTAGATATTTACCCTGGAGAAATTAAAATTTATGCTCACACAAAAACTTGTACATGAATGTTTAAAGAAGCTCTATTCAGAATGCTCAAAAATGGAAACAACCCAAGGGTTTGTCAATGGGTCATTAGACTAACAAACTGTGGTACATGTGTTCAATGGAATACTTCTCGACAATAAAAAGAAGCATATTATTATTACATGTGACAATTTGGATTAATCTCAAAGATATTCTGCTGAGTGAAGAAAGCCAATCCCAAGTGATTACATATTGCATGCTTTCCTTTATGTCTCAAAAAAATACAAAACTATAACAATAGAGAACCAAATTTGTGGTTGCCAAAGACTAGGAAAGAAGAGAGGGTATGATTCCCAAGGGCTAGTACACGGGAGCTACTTGCAGTGAGGGGATTGTCATGTATCCTTATGACGCTGGTGATTACCTGACTCCATACATGTGCTAAAATTTATTGAACTGTACACAAAAATAAAAGGAAATTTTATTGTATGTTAATTTGAAAATTAAAAAGTGTGGAGACTATTGGCACAACCTCCTCCCTTAGATAGTTTATTTGATGTCACAAGCCTATGAGTTAGATATTATGTCCACTTTGCAGATGTGGAAACTGAGGTTTATGAAAGTTAAGTAAACTCCCAAATTTGCACAGCTAGCAAGAGGCGAAGTACAAATGAGGTCTGATATACCATGACACACCTTTTTTGGACCAATGTATAATGTATAATGACATGGATGGATATTTCAGTATCATACAGAATAGTTTCACCACACTAAAAATCTTCTGTACTCTGCTTATTCAACCCTCCCCCACACACTTGAGAGTATTGTTACTAAAGTTATTTTAATCTCAATAGGAATGTTACTGCCTTGACCACCTTATAAATTATCATAAAGGTTCAATTCATTTTCAAATTATTAAGCATCACAATCTCTAATTACAAATTAGATGTTAATTTATTTTCTTTAGTTGCTCATTTATTTGAAATCCTTTTTCATGTCATTGCCTCTAAAAGTGTATACATTTCATTAATTATTTTTTCCCTTTAAATGGGTTGTAGAACAAAGCAGTAATTTTGAAAATTATAGCTGTCTAACACCTACATTTAACAAAGACTCTACACTCTCAGGGATATTATTAACTTGACAGCAATTAAAAACCACAGCACAATTGCTCCACTGCAAGAGGCATTATGATTTAATAAATTTCTAAAATGAAATAAACACATCTTAAAGGTTCTTTCCTACTTTGAAGTCTTATAAACTGCAATTAGAGAACGTGTGTATGTGAACTTATCTTTATATGAAGACCATTGGAAAAAAATTTAAAATTCTAGGATATATTTAGGGAAATAGGTTATTGAATATCTAGTTTGTGCCAGAAACATTATGTATTTATTTTATTTAATATTTTTAACAACTCTGATCTATGACATTTTAATTCCCTTCCAATAGATGGAACAATGTAGAGTTGGAGATTAAGCAGCTTTCTAAGCCAGGTGGAGAGGGGCATTCCAGGCAAAGGGTGGTATATGGTATATGGTATATGGTGTATGAAGCCAAAGGAACACGGGGCATGGAGGAACTAAGATCAAGGCCTCTGGGCGGGAGCATAGAGAGAGGGAGGGAGTAGTCTGCGCTGAGGCCCCCGAGGCAGGCAGTGTGGCTCCAAAGAATTTAACAGCAAATGCCGAGAATTTGAGCCCTCATGGTGTTTTCCTCACACTCACTGCAGTGGGAGGCATGATTGGAGGAATGAATGCCACCGTTCTGGGAGGTATCAGTAACAGATTAGGGGCTGAGGGTGGCCAGGGAAGGGGAAAGCACATAGTTTCATGAGAGATTTGGTAGGTAAGAGTCACGGGTATTACTTACTGATGGCAGGGTGATGGCGAGTGAAGAGGGCAAGGGAGATTTGGGGGGCGAATCCTGAGTTTTCAGACTTGCCTAATTGTATAGAAAGTAATACTCTTCTTCAAGACAAGGCGAACCAAAAGGAGAGTTTTGTGAGTTTGTTCTGAGTCATGAGGTGCTTTTGAAATATGCATTAATAGTTGTAAGATATTGGTATAGGGATCCAGAGTTCTGTGGAATTATCTGGGCCAGAGATCGAAGTTTAGCGGTAAAAGGGAGGATCATTAATACACTTACTGCAGTGTTTCCCAAGTTGTGCCTTGGACCACTGACGTCAGAAGTCAATGCTGTTAAATCTGTCCTGTAACTCAGTGTTTACTGAGCACTGGAATCACCTGGGTGCAGCCGAGTGGACAAGTGCATCGTGTGGCCACAGAGCGGCCCGGGCTTGAATCCTCCCTCTGGAGCTGGTGGTACAGCATTTACCTTTCCTCTTTGCCAACATTCTGCCTGCAACTTTATCTACATGAACATGCATAAGTGAATCTGTTAAAATAAATGAGACACAGCATGAATTTCATTGCTTAACCTGCCATATTTGGGGTTTGTTCTTTGAGTCAATTACTCACTAAATGCAGGATGACTAGCTCACATTTTTGTCTCATTCTCATCTGAAGTTGTTAGGAAGAGACCTCTGAGGATGATAGCAAGTGTTTTCAGGGAGGAATTTCTCTTCAGTTTGCAGAAGAAAGGACTTAGGAGAGATGCATGCGACCTCAAAATATTACCAAGGAGGCATCCAATAAGATCTTTGCTTACACATGAAAACAGAAGAAAGTACTTTTCATTTGATTGCAAGAAGGAGATCTTACTTGCTTACTTACTTACCTATTCTCCAATAGTCCTGCTACGGAGGACTGGTTAGCAAAGAAACTTTTGTCAAATTTTAAAAACATTATTTGGGATGGAATAGACATGGAGGGATAAATTATCTGCTGTAAATTTTGCCTCTTCAGCAACCTGTTTATAAAACTGACATTGTGATACAATTACCATTCTCCTCTAATTTCAGAAAGGCTGTCTGAAGAAAAACTGCCCATTTTATTCCCAGGAGGAAGAACAGAGTGAGAAATGTTGATGCAATCTGCTGTTCAGTTAGTGTTTTTTGCTCTCCAGAACACGTTGGTACTTCTCTCCTGTTCAAGTATTGTGAGAATTCTGTGAAACGGGGGAGCATATTAGTGCCCATATTTTATTGATAAAGAAACTGAGACCAGAATGTGAATGATGAATCCAACATCACAGGAAGTCAGCAGCTGACCCTGGGCTTGACCCACATCTTTTTACCTCTATGTTGTTTAACATTTTGGCTAGAAAAGCAGTTCTAATTAGAACTGAAAAAAAAAATTCACTCTTAAATGTAAGCAAAGCAGTATTTTCTCCTCCTCTTTTTAAAAAAGATGTTCTTTATTTATTTGACAGAGAGAAACACAGCTAGAGAGGGAACACAAGCAGGGGGAGTGAGAGAGGGAGAAGCAGGCTTCCTGCCAAGTAGGGAGCCCTTGGCAGGGGCTCCATCTCAGGACTCCGGGATCGTGATCTGAGCCGAAGGCAGGTGCTTAACAACTGAGCCACCCAGGTGCCCCTTCTTCCTCCTTTTTGTTAGCCAGTCATATATCCTTCTTCAAATCTACTTACATTTTTTCCCTCCATAAACACTTGCAAAATTCATTTTGTGCCCTCTAATGCCCCCTACTTTATATACTTACAGAATTGAGAGTAAGAGTCTGATTCTCCTATGTCTACATATATATTATCCTATATTAATTATCTAGCTTTGTGTATAATGAAAATAGTCATGGAAAACTGCAGAAAATATCTCCAAGATAGGAACTCAAAGGCCACATGGCACAGTAGTTAAGAGCATGAGCTTTCACTATGTCAAATCTAGAAAAAGTCCTGCACTGCTAATTAAAAGTGGACACTCTCTCTAAGTTTTGGGATCTTTATTGTAAAAAGATTAAATAATAAGTCTTATCTGTGGTGGGCATCCAATGTTTGTTTGCCTCTCCCACCACACAGGGCTATTCTGGTGGGGCTACTAATCATGAGACCTGGTTCCTTAGACTTTGATTTTGTGATCCAGGACTGGCCACAAGAGCCTCCGTCTCCCCAGGTCTGGAACTGGTTATGGTTAAAGGACAGTCATGTGACCCAAGCCAGGTCAATCAGTTCAGTCTTCCTTGACCTCCCAGCAGAAGCAAGCAGGTTTAATTGCTGCTTATGGCTGCCAACGTTCATCAGTTCTGCCCTAAGGAGGAAGCACATTCGTGAAGGGAACCTGGGGCCCAAGCAAAAAGAGACAAGGAAGGTAAAGTATACTTGGGCTAGAACTACTCCTTTCAGATCCAGAGAGACCCACCTGCTAGCCCAGCACTTTGAGAGGCTGTTGCTGTTTGTTGCTACCACTGTTTTTATGCATGGATTAGCTTGAATGGAGTTCCTCACCTTTGGAATCTGAGGAGTCTTGATAGAGTCATACTACCTTGTAGAGTTATGATAAGAATTAAATGAGGAAATACATGTAAGGTGCTTCACACTGTGTCTGGCACATAGCAAGTCCTCAGGTAATGCTAACTGTTCTGATGCTGTTAAAGGCAAAGATACAAACAAAACAAATAACACCTATTATTTTTCATCCTGCAAAGCATTTGGTATTGTGCTATATTACAGTAAACACGGGGTAAATGTTGCCTGAATTTTTAATTTTGGGGGCAACCTCCATACTGTCTTCTATCACCAATTTACATTCCTACTTATAGTTCCCTTTTCTCTACCACCTCCCAATACTGGTTTTGTATCCTGCAAATGTACTAAGTTCATTAGTTATAGTGCGGCTTTTTTTTGTAGACTCTTTAAATAGATTATATTTATACAAGATCATATCATCTGCAAACAAAGATAGTTTTACTCCTCCTTACTTTCTGATTTGGATGCCTCTTATTTCCTTTCCTTGCCTGATTACTCTAGGTAGGATTTCTAGTACTATGTTGAAAGAAATGGTAAGAGTGGGCACCCTTGTCTTATCCCAGTCTTAGAGGAAAAGCTTTCAACCTTTCTCCTTTCATCGTAAGTATGATGTGAGTCGTGGGCTTGTCACATATAGCCTCATTATGTTGAGGTACATTTCTTCTCTACCCAATTTATTGACAGTTTTTATCTTGAATGAATATTGAATTTTGTCAAATGTTTTTTCTAGATTTATTCAGATGATAATATGATCTTTATTTTTTCATTCCATTAATGTGATCTATCAAACTCATTGATTGTGTATGTTGAACCATCCTTGTATCCCAGACATAAATACCACCTGATAATGGTGCATGATCCTTTTAATGTGCTGTTGAATTCAGTTTTCCACTATTTGTTGAGAATTTTGCATCTATATTCATCAGAGGTATTGGCCTATAATTTTCTCTTTTTGTAGAATCATTTGCTGGCTTTAGTATCTGGCTAATGCTGGCCACATGAAGTAAGTTTGAGAATGTTCCCTCCTCTTCAATTTTCTAGAAGAGTTTGAGAAGGATTGGTGTTAGGGGCACCTGGGTGGTTCAGTCAGTTAAGCACCTGCCTTTCGCTCAGGTCATGGTCTCAGGGTCTTGGGATCAAGCCCCATGTTGGGTTCACTGCCTTCTCTACCAGAAGAGTAGAAAGGCAAAACTACAAAGGCCAACCAGATACCGTTTTTAGAGACTGGATTTGGATGTCAAGTGAGGTGGGTTTATTTCTTTCTAAGATCACAAGAGGTAATGTAAGTCAGGATCTTACTCTTTGACATGGAGGGAGTCTATCAGAGAATGAAGCCATGGGCCAGGAGGAGGTTGGGAAGGAGATTTAATTTTTAATTTAATTCTTAACTTTTGACTAATGTAAATTGAGTCTCTAGATCCATCTGTTTTGAAATTTTGAAGTTGGTATAATAAATTCATTTTTCCTATAAAAAAATTGGGTTTTTGTCACTTGTGAATGAAAGTCCTGTGGCTAAAACACTATATTAGCTTCTCTTATTTTATTATTTTTGAATTATTTTTTTAAAGATTTTCTTTATTTATTTGACAGAGAGAAACACAGTGAGAGAAGGAACACAAGCAGGGGGAGTGAGAGAGGGAGGAGCAGGCTTCCCGCTGAGCAGGGAGCCCAAAGCAGGCAGATCCTGGAACTCCGGGATCATGACCTGAGCTGAAAGCAGTTGCTTAACCAACTGAGCCACCCAGGTGCCCCTTGTTTTTGAAATATTGATTCTGATCAAGTATGAACCAAATTGACCTTCTGAGTTATTTTACTTAAGACGGCTCACACTCAAGTGAAAAGATAGCCTGTGTGTGTGTGTGTGTGTGTGTGTGTGTGTGTGTGTGTTTCTTCTGAACAGCATTTGGACGTTAAGCAGAGAGCTCCTATGTGACTTAACTTAAATGGCTTACCTGCTCAGAATCACTAATTCTTTACACTGCCACAATAAAGTTATAAGTATGTCTATATAGAGAGCTGCAAAAGTGAATAAATCTAGATAAAATAAATAAGTAAATAACTTTGCAAAACTTCATAAAAGATAAACTTAGATAATTTCATTAACACTGGCCACCCCAAAATTTCTGACAAGTTGAGTCATTTCACCATCTATGTCAATTTTGGCTCATGAATGTGATTTAAAGCACTACAAAAATATGAAGTGATTTCAGAGCTATCTATGATAAATATATATGCACATACGTTCATTCTGTCTCACTCTGGGGAGCCCATGGCCAAATGGGAGGTAAGAAGACTTTGCCCATCCTTCTAGCCCCTATTTTTATAAATGATAATCCACGTCTACGGAAGATGAAGGTTTTTACGGGAAGGTGATGAGTGGCTTGAAGAAGAGAAGGGTGCAAAGATATACTTTTCTGAAGACAAAAAGACAATGCCCCCATGCTGCTGGAGGAGAGAGAGTACTACTTCCCTGGGCAGGTGAGGGAAGGGGTACTGAGACAGCTCCTAGGCAGGTTCTAGAGAAGAAGAGGTATGAGGATGAGACCAACTGTGCCAGGGACAACCTCACCCCAAAAGCTCTAATCCCAAGGAAGGAATCAATATGGAGAGCCATAGACAATGAGGATGTCAGCGGCTACAGCATCAGTCAAAGGAGAAGTTATGCCTCTCTTTTCTGGACATTACCTACAGGTGGAAGGGGCCCCATAATGACTGAAATTGAATTTCCAAATAATCCAGCTGGATGATACTTGAGCCTAAATGTTGTTGCACTAAATGAATGTAAATATCTTTCTTGCATTTCTGGCCTAATGAGCGACCATGCATAACCATTACAAGTACTGTGTGTAATTTCTGTAGTCTTAATCTTTGATAATTAGAAATCTGTGTGTGATAATCATTGTAACACTGGCATCATTACAGGCATTTGCTGAGAACCATTTGATATCCATAACATCCATATCTCATCCCAGCCTAAGCAAGGCATAGCTATGGCATTCCAGAATCAGAAATTAAATGCACATATTTCCATGTACCTTTCCAATAAAGGTCAAAAAAAGGTGAAAGAAAGAGAAACTGATTTTTAAATTTAGATTACGTTTAGGCATACATGATGGAAACCACTTCCCATTCTCCTTGCTAATACTTATTGTTTTCAGACTATTTAATATTTAGCAACATGATGTTTGTCAGTTGGTTAAGGACTACCTCGTCTTGAAAGACAAGCATGTCCCAGCCCTTACAGTCTGAGCCTAGGCAAACAGGTAAAGGCTGGGGGAGGGAGAAAGAGGGAAATGCCTGGATAGAGAAGTTCAGAGAATTATCTTCTCCTGAGGACTCAGATCCCCAGGGAGAGATAAGGACAAATACCCATCAAATCCTGACTAAACACAGGCCCAGGACCTAGTGTTGACTTATTTCTATTTAGTGAATACGATGGTTTTGACCTGTACCAAGATAGGCGGTACCAGCTTCTCATGCTTGTTAGTCTTAACTGAAGACTAGGATTTGCCTGTGATGCACATCACACTCTGGCTTAATGCTTATTCAATAAGAAAACTCTTTCCTTTCTTTACTTGTGGAGAAGATTTCTGGGTTGGAAGAGGTTTTGGGTTTTAATTCCAGTATTTTTCCACATGCAATCAGTGATTGCCACTTTGAAAAGTGTATTCAAACTGGGGAAACTTATGCCCTCAATCACATTTTTCTCTGTTGATATAAATTAAGTGGTTTTATCAATGTGCTCACCAGCATCTGTCTCTTAGGTTTTTTTATCCTGTCCGCATTTTGAAGAGAGGGTTTCTGTTCGATATCCCACAAATACCATAGAAGGTGGCAGCACTCTTCAAAGTAGAAGATAACTAGGGAGAACAGAGGTCAAAAACATGAAAGCTTAAGAAGCAAGCACATAAGCCTGTGTGCTCTTCTGTTCACTCTTGATAAATGAAAGGCCATGGGAAGTTCTTTGGACCCACACTAGCAGGTAGAGCTTGACTTGAGGAAGAGAAGAATGCAAAGATGGAATTTTCTGAAGGCAAAGAAACAATGCTCCCATGCTATGTGGGAAGAGAGAGCACTACATTTCGGACAGGGAGGGTAAGGGAGTACTGAGACAGTTCCTGGGCAGCATTTAGAGAACAGATATCATGGTCACCAGGATGAGACCACCTGCACCTAGGATCCAGCCTCACCCCAAGGTCCGTATCCCACAGAAGGAATCAATAAGTTCAGGAGATTTTGTTGACCTCTTCTAAGCTGAAGTTCATATGACTTTTTTCTTAGCAGGGTTTTCCAAGCAGCACCCTAGTCACTGTCAATTCCTTGGGAGAAGAGGGCTTGTCGTGTCAGCCTCCAAAGACCCAGTTACCCAACTTTCTTGGATTCATTCATTTCCTACTTCATTAAATATTTGTTACTTGAAAGCCAAATAGTATTCTTGAGGTGCTGCTAGAATTTAAATCCAAATCTGGTGACCTCAAGATGGGAACTCTGTGCTTCATGTGAAAATGATATTAATGATAGTAATTATTCAGATAATATTTTCAATAGGCACATTTTTGAAGCAGTAAACGTGTATATGAGTAACTTTTACTGTTTCATATTGGCTGACTTATATCTTTTATAGTTGTCCTTAACCTCACTATTTTATTTCATAGATGATACCCTTAAGCATTTAGAAACTTTATCTTCTTTTCTTCCTTTTTCTCCAGTTACCAGTCAACAGATGTCTTGAGTGTCCTAGGATCAGAAGTCCCCATTTCACCTAAATTTCCTAGAAAGTCAAAATGACCCACCATGGGCCAAAAGATGAATGCACTGGCTGCTCTCTGCCACTTTGCTCAGAATGAGTGAGGTCTCTCGTTCCAGAGAGTTCCACAGTATGCAGAGATTCCACAAAGGGGACCCATAACACTGGACTCTTCTCTGTTTTAGAAAGTCATTTTACTCCAGAAATTAAAACCATGATCCCAGCTCCCTGGCAAACATCTGCCATGCGTTGATAGCACCATCTGGTATTTCAGCAACTCGCTCTGTTATAGAAGCTTTATGTAGCTCCCTCCCCCACTTAATTATTCTATAACAACTTGTTTTCTGTAAGCACAGGCCAAATAGGGTAGTTTTGCTGAAAGCTACTAATTCGATGCTTTGCCTGTGCTTGAGTGGACATCCTTGTGCCTTCCCCTAGTCATGGTCTAAAGTGTTTCAAGTCATTATATTCAGGGGTCCTGGGGGAGCAGAGGGAACTGCCTACTAATGCTCTGAGCTAGTGGCTTGGGAAACAAAATATGTTTATCTGCATATCACAAGCTCATGGGCATGCATGCCCTAATCTAAATAATGTATTTAGAAACGTGATTATGATAATATAGGCTGAGCTATGTCTGCCATAGGAACTTAGAGTGCTTCCTAAAGTGGTGATGGCTTTTAACATAGTTGTACCCTTCACCCCATTCAATGAGCAGCTTCCTCCATTATTGATCTCACCACCCAGTTTGCAGCAGGGCCATGAAGTCCCAGTGCTGTGGGAGCCACTGACTCTAGGCAATGCGATGAGACTAACACTGTATGGAGTCTCTAACTAGCCCAGTGATGTTCAGTAAGTCACTTAGTCACTCTGGGTCCCAGTTTTCTCATTCGTAAATAAATTACCTGGCATCACACCCCAGGCTGCTGTGATACTCAAATGACATAAAAAATAACAAGACACAGTGCAATCAGTAATAAACATATAAGATATAACATATAACAAACTTCATCCTTTTCTCTTTCCTTTACAGACCAGAATTTGATGATGTCGGGTACTCTTTGTCGCAACTCTGGAGCAATGTGTCACCTCTAAGTCCATATGGTTTGGGGCAAACTGTCTTATCCCAGCTTACCTGCTTAAATCTTTACAAACTGAACTCTCTCTCCAAAATATACTCTTTTTCCAGCCCCAGGAATGGCAGCAGGATTTGGCCCGGTGGTTCTTCACCTTCCTGACATGTTACAATCACCTGGGATTCTTTGAATATGACAATACTCAGACCTCAAATGAACAGAATCTCTGCTGGCGTGGTCCAGGCATCTATATTTTTTAAAGTGTGTCAGATGATTTAAATACACAATGAGGCATGAGAACAGCTCATTCACAGGAAAGAGCAGCAGCCTTAGGTCTAGCATTCTGCTGACTGTGTGACCTTAGGCTGAGGTCTCAGTCCCTCGGTTTATGGTATGTCAAATGACAAAGGAGAATTGACAACTTTCAGAGTTGTGGTGAGGATATAGCATCAGTTATGTATATGGTACAGCCCAGTAGACGCACATTGGATTTTAATAATCATTTATGTAACAATTTTATCGTGTACTCTCTTTTCCTGGGTGTGAGGTTGTGTGTATGTGTGTCCACAACTGGAGTACAAACTCTTTGAGGATAGAGATTATGGTTTATTCTTCCTCTAAATGCCCCACAACACCCAGCACAAATGGAGCATAAAGTAGGGAGTTGTTAAACTATTTTTAATCTATTTATTGGCAGAAAGGAAATTCACAATCATCTTCAACTCTGGCAAGCATATTTAAAACAGAATTGTGTTCTAGTAGGCTCACCACAGCTTTTGATGAAATCCAAAGACCATCTGATCATCGGAGTGTAAGCCACTGGAAACCTTTTCTATAATCAAATGGAGAGCCCATCAGCTCTGCATTGAGAAGAGAATCATGTTTGCCTTAGGGTATTTCATTTCCTACAGGGCTGTATCAATCATGAAGGCAGGACCTGGCTTTCATTTCTGAAAGAACTAATGTTGGTGTCATGTTCTAGAAATGGGGAGGATTGGAATGTGGTCAGTATAGCCCAAGGGCCTGGGTGCTTGAACCTGGAAACTGAACAGACCTGTGAAGGAAGACTGGATACTGGAGACAGTGCAGGAGAACTAGAGGGTTATCATTACTGTATCAAACTAGCAGGAAACTATTTACATCCTTTCTGGCTCTGGCTCAGATTGGTTTTAGAAGTGGAGCAGAGGAATCTATGGGGCCAGCTATCACAAGGGGAAAGAGACAAAGCAAAGGAGATCTGCCAGAGGGGCTGTGTCCTCTCTCAACTGAACATGCTGCACCACCACATGAACACCTGTGCTACTCTTTGTTCTGGGCAGCAGGCAGAGTTTAGCAGACTAGCAGCCAGTGGACATGCTGTGTGTGGTTAGTGTATTTAGTTCACACCATATTTAGCACCAGGCAGCTAAGGAGGTGTTACTCTAGATAGTAACAGAATTCAGCAACTTTACCACCGTCAGTGCCATATGCCTGCCCTTGTATGATTTTGTGTTTGCAAACTTGAGTTAAAGCCTATTGATCACCACAGAAGACAGCTGTTGTCACTGTCACATGTTGCCAATAAAATGCTCTTCATTTTATTGCACCTTCCAAGCTTCAGTCCAGCTTGGACTAGACTGGACTTCAGTTTCCCATAAAGGTAATAGTAATTCAAACCAGTAAGAAAGTAGAGATTTGGTTCTGCTTCCTGAGTCATCATCAGTTACAAGACACCCAAATAGCTTTGAAGTATGTGCCATAAGGTGTGCAAGGGATTTAGAGATCTAGGGTGTTATACAGAAGCATACAGTTCTAAGAAGTCGGGCCAGCTGTAGGTCAAGGAATACTAAGGTTCCTAAGTCAGGGCTTAAAATAAACCAATTGAAAACTCAACTCGCTGTGCCTGGGTGGCTCAGTTGGTTGGGCAACTGCCTTCGGCTCAGGCCATGATCCCGGAGACCCAGGATCAAGTCCCACATCGGGCTCCCTGCTCGGCAGGAAGCCTGCTTCTCCCTCTCTCACTCCCCCTGCTTGTGTTCCCTCTCTCGCTGTGTTTCTCTCTGTAGGATGAATACATAAAAAAAACTTGAAAAAAAGAAAGAAAGAAAGAAAGAAAGAAAGAAAGAAAGAAAGAAAGAAAGAAAGAAAGAAAGAAAGAAAGAAAGAAAGAAAGAAAACTCAAGTCATCTGAGTATGGAGCCATTAAACCAGAACGGAAGCAAGATCTGCAGGGATCTAGGAAAAGTTACTTACGAACTCTTACATGTACCATTCTTTTTACCAGTGTTGGGTTGGCCTCATGCATGATAGAGCAGATATAAGAGTTTTGATATGTGTTTTACCTGAAGGAGAAGGGCTCTCACCAGCTCAAACTTCAAATATATTTCTAGTTTTAAGAAGTTGCTACTCTTTCCATTTTCTCTCAAGCCTCAGAAAAATCTCCTTTGTTGGAGTAATTAGACAAAAGCTAGATCTGATATAGGAAAAAATACGGAGGGTCATTTTGAAAGAGATGGCTCTCTGGGCTGATGTCTTTCTACTTATTGGATTTCCATTAATAC
>PITA01027463.1:7441-20996 GCA_004023965.1 Spilogale gracilis | reverse complement strand
GACGCCTGGGTGGCTCAGTTGGTTAAGCGACTGCCTTCGGCTCAGGTCATGATCCCGGAGACCCGGGATCAAGTCCCACATCGGGCTCCCTGCTCGGCGGGAAGCCTGCTTCTCCCTCTCTCACTCCCCTCTGCTTGTGTTCCCTCTCTGGCTGTGTTTCTCTCTGTCAAATAAATAAAATCTTTAAAAAAAAAAAAAATCTCATTTCACTTTCGGTTGAGGGAAGTCTTTCTCTAAAATGATAAGGAGGTCTTTTGTGTTGTGACAATGGTAATTTTTAGGTCAGGCTGGACTTTTTTCTCCTAGACTCCCGAGTAAAAGTCATAACTTTGTTACCACAATTTTGCCACCTCGGGTTAAACTGAAAACTACGACTTGCCAACTATTTTACAGTTTGCATTGATTACCTAAGTATTAAATTTATGGGTTTTTTTTTTAATTCATGGTTCTTTCAATCACCGCTAGTGATAGGTCAGAATGCCTGTTATATGAATTTCCAAATTCTTGTGAAGCAAGTGAGATGATAACACTGTAAATTTTGGAGGGGGGAACCCCTTTCAACTAGTTCATCAGTTTGAGAGCATTCAAAGAAAAAATTATCAAGCAATTTCAGATTATAATTAATAAACCAGTTTCTAGAAATAGTTTTGTAAAATAAATTCCCACCAGTTGACCTAATCCAGCACGGAATTGCCAGTGCTTTCACAGATACTGCACCCGGCCAGCTCCAAGGCTTGGCGAGCCACATGGTGGGAGGTAGGTAGAGCCCGAGCCCTCCGAGGCTGCGCGCCACGTTGCTTTTCTCTCTTTAAATAGGGAAACAACGCTTCTGGCTATTGTGTAAACGGGTCGGGAACCGCGTTTACTCGCACACCAGCTAAGGCACGGGCAGAATTAAGGTGCCTTCTAATCCGACCCTTAGCAACATGTGCGTCACGGGCAAATGTTGAGTTTTAATGCGTGCCTTCTTTCGCCCTGGGGGAAACGCACTTTAGAGAACAGCCAAGTACCTCAGCTAATCGCGGTGAACTGCACAGGATCAAAATCACCACACCATCCCAGCAGTGGCCACCGCCCCCGCCGCACCCCGCCAACCCTTCCTAAGGATCCACCCATGTTCTCTGCTAATCAGTTGTTTAACGCAGCACAGCCTTTCCTCACCCCTTTCCCGTTCTCCCCACCTATTCCGCACTCGACCTCAGGCTTCTAACCCCGAGCCCGACACACAGCACCGTCTCCCGCCCAGGGGACAGCGCGAAACCGAACCGCAGCGCGGCGGGTAGCTCCCCGCGTTCCAGGCAGGCGGGCCGCCAGCCAGCCGCAACTCGGCGGATGCTGATTGACAGGCGGCGGCAGCAATGAGCCTCAGGGGCGGGATTTTGCGTCACTTCCTGGCCTTTTGGGGGAGACGGGGTATATAAGTGCGGTGCTCACGCAGCGCCCTCGCTTCCACAGTATGGCCGGCGACATTAGCTAGCGCTCGCTCTACTCTCTCTAACGGGGAAACAGCGGACTACAAGAGACTGAACTGTATCTGCCTCTATTTCCAACAGACTCACGTTCAACTTTCGCTCACACACACAAAAAAAGCCGGGAAAATTTTATTAATCCTTTTTTTTAAAAAAAGTTAATATAAAATTATAGCAAAAAAAAAAAAAGGAACCTGAACTTTAGTAACACAGCTGGAACAATCCGCAGCGGCGGCGGCAGCGGCGGGAGAAGAGATTTAATTTAGTTGATTTTCTGTGGTTGTTGGTTGTTCGCTAGTCTCACGGTGATGGAAGCTGCACATTTTTTCGAAGGGACGGAGAAGCTGCTAGAGGTTTGGTTCTCCAGGCAGCAGCCCGACGCAAACCAAGGATCTGGAGATCTTCGCACCATCCCCAGGTGGGTGCTGGGGGCTGTCGTCGCCTCGAAGGCATCAGCCACGGGCGGGGGCCGGGTGCCCGCAGCCTTCAGGTGGGGGCCGGTTCCCGGGTGGGCCTCGTTTCGGTGGCCTTGGAGGGGGCCGCGGTGCTGGGGGGAGCGGCCGCGTCCACGCTGGGCGCGAGCCCGCTCCTCCCGCCGCCGTTGCTGAGCCGGGCGCTGCCCGGGGGGAGGGGAGGAGGCCCGCACGCCGCGTGCTCAGGTAACGTCCCCCGCGCGGCTTGCGGGGCGGCGGGCGGCGCCACTTGGGATGGTTTGTGGGTCCGTGCCGTCCGACTTTCCCCGCGGGAGTTGGCGGTCCGGGGCCCCGGGTGGGGACGTCTTGGGGCCGCGCGGGCTGCCTCCCGGCAGGTGTGGCTCTACAGGCTTAGTCAGGCGCTAATTTGGGCGTGCCCGGCTTGCGGAGCGGGGAGGGAGGGAGCGAGTCTGAAGACGGGCTCGTTCTCCCCGCGTGCTGCGGAAGGAGGGGGCTCTCCCGGTCTCGTACCGAGGGTCTGGCGCGCAGGCCTCCCTCCCGCGGTCCGCGCTGGCAGCATGTGGCGCCCGGGCGGCGGGGATTGGGCGGGAGCAGTGTCGCAGTGGCTGGGCCCCACCGCCGCCTTAACGTGCTCTGCACCAAATCCTTATCGGGGAGGCCCCGGGAGACTTTCGCGGAGCCCACTGAGGCTTGCTCCCGAGACTCTTGACCTTGAGTGTGTAACCTGTTACCGCGTCGGCGGGTTCCAGGGAGGTGCGGGGTGCTGGAAGGCTTGACTGCATTTACGGGCTAGAGGCCCGTTTGAGCCGGGACATAATACCTTTTAGTGCCTAAGCCTGCAAGGGAATCTGGGGCCCTAGCCTCCCACCCCGGGCAGTCATGCGGGAGAGATTGGCTGATCGCGCAGAAAAGGAGAGGTCTTCTTGTAGTTTGGGGAAAGCCAAGCGCTAATGAAAGTGCAGGCGGTTGCGAAGGTGCTGGGCGTTTCTCGGGGAGCTCACGCTACTATGCACCCCTTGCCTTTCCGCGCACAAGTGGCGGCGAGTGTGGCGGTGCCGCGGAGGAACAGGCGCGGCTGCCTCATTGAGGCGACGACCAATGAGCTCCTGGGCCCAACTTGAGAGCCTGGCCCCAGGGTGTGGGCCAATGGGCGTTTCAGGAATGTAGGCTGCGCTCGCCGCCGTTCCTGACAAAAAGCAACTGGAAGAAGGGAATCCGGGCGGACACGTGCTGCCGGGACTTTTAAGGCAGTCTGTCTCATCTTGAAGGATTCTTCTGCCGGAAAGCTTCCTATTAGCTAAATTATGACAGATCTCATTTTTCAAGCTTTGGGCGACACATGAAATATTTAATGTATCCGTTTCCTACGTGCCAGGCTGAGCTTTAAACACTTTATATTATAGGAGGCAGTTACTTACAAATACGAGGAACCTTAGTGTTTCCTCCATTTCACAAAGGGGAAAAACTCGTGGTGGTGGTGGTTTGCGTCTGATGAAACAATTGTGAATAGATGATCCTGCCAGTTTGCTCTGGCTCTTTAAATGTTTGGAAGCTTTAAATTTGTAAGCGCTTACTCTTAATAAAGAGGGGTTTTCCTCCAAGTTCTTAGTTTAAAATGTCAGAGTTTAAACTTGGGTTTTTCTGGTTAAATTTCCTGAGTCAAGGAGCGGGGAGAAAGGCTTATAAAAGGGTCGCTTGCTTTTTTGAGGTGTTTTATAGACATGAAACATTCGTTAAATCGCTGTTTTGAGAGAGTGTATCACATTTCAGCTGTTGCAGATGGTGGAAGTAAGAATTGAAAAATCTGTTCCATTTAGCTGACGTCCATTGACAGCCTTGGCAGGAACTTTTTCTGTGACTTGTCAAGGATGGGTGCACAAGTTAGGTTATTTACAAGGGGGTAAAAATACGTGAAAAATAGTAGATAGATGCTAAGATAATAAATCTACAATCAGTGGCCTGGCCAGAGGGATCATTGGCTTCTGGTCTCTTGAGTTGGGTGTTGCCGGCCTCAGAGGAGGATTATAATTTAGAAGAGTAATACATAATGAAATGTAAGTACATTGCCCTGTAATACCTAAATTTGAATTCAGACAGTACTTAATAGCTAGCTGTTTGATGTCTCCTTATCTCTAAAATGAAGATAATAGGTGTACCTACCTTCGTAGGGTCTTTTTGAGGATTAAATGCGTTAATACATGTATAGTACTTAAGAAACTGACACATGGTAACCACTCTATAAGTATTCTTATCTTCTGGGGGTGTTGCTTTGTTTGCCTTTAAAAACCATCCCTCCCCCTTTTTAAAAATATTGAGAGAGATCAAGGGGAATGGAGTGGGCGGGTGGTACAGAGGGAGAAGTGGACTCCCAGCTGAGCTAGGAGCTGGGCATGGGCCTCAATCCCAGGACCCTGAAATCATGGCCAAGGCCCAAGGCAGACTGAGCCACCCAGGCACCTTTTTTAAGCAAACAGGCTGTTAATACAAGTATGTTACTATGAACACTAGTATGTCATTTAGTATACTGTATTGTGTGAATGATATGTGTGCATTTCTGTTACATACACTTAGGAATAGAATTGTTAGGTCATAAGGTGTGCATATATCCAGCATATATCCGGTGCTAGTTGCTCCATAACTTCAACACTTGATATTGTCTTTTTAGTTTAGCTATTGTGGATGTGTAGTAGTATATACTTCCCATCAGACTAGACTAAAGGCTTTGAGCATCTTTTCATATCTTTATTTGCCATTTGGATATCTTTGGTGAAATGCCTGCTCTTTTGGAATGCCTTTAGTTTGTAGGAGTTCTATTGTGGATGAATTCTAATACGTGTATTACAGATATCCTTTATCCTCAGTGGCTTCCCCTTTCATTCTGTTAGTGATATCTTTAGAAACAGAAGTGCAGGGGCGCCTGGGTGGCCCAGTTGGTTGAGCGACTGCCTTCGGCTCAGGTCATGATCCCGGAGACCGGGGATTGAGCCCCACATCAGCTCCTTGCTCAGCGGGAAGCCTGCTTCTCCCTCTCTCGCTCCCTCTGCTTGTGTTCCCTCTCTGGCTGTGTTTCTCTCTGTCAAATAAAATCTTTAAAAAAAAAAAAAATTGAAGCAGAAGTGCATAGGTGTTTTGTTTGGGGGGGGTAAAGATTTTACATATTTGAGAGAGAGAAAGAGAGAGCATGAGCAGTGGTGAGGGGCAGAGAGGGAAAAGCAGACTCACGGCTGAGCAGAGAGCCTGAAATGGGCCTCGATCCTGGGACCCTGGGGATGGTGACCTGAGCTGAAAGCAGAGGCTTAACCAACTGAGCTGCCCAGGCACCCCAGAAGTGCATAGTTTTAATGTAATCCAACTTATCAATTTTCCCTTCAATGGTTGGAGGGGGTTTGGTTCTTTGTTTTTTTAATTTTTTTATAGGGCTTTAAAAAATAATAAATTTTAAAAATGGAAAATCTGTGACTCAGGTTGAAGAATACTGGTTAACAATACTATGTTGAAAAAACTGCAGTTCAATGTATCCATATGAATAAAGGAATAGATGATATGTTCTAAAACACTTTACACATGACTTGAATTTGAAAGGTGAAAGGAAGGGGTGGTATCATCAGCAGTTTTTCAGATTTCAGAAGGATGTGAATAGAAATCAGTGATCATACATTAAAAGGTCTTAGGGTTGCTGGACCAAACAAAAGCCTTTTTTATGTTATGGGAAATGGCACTATGGGGAGGAAGTCTGTTAGAAAATAAATTTTGCTGAGAAGAAAGAGTTTTGCTTTTGAATTCAAAACCCTGAGCTGCTATATGGAGTAATGAGGTGTGTTCAGATGGGAAATTGTGGAGGTAAAGAGAACAAATATTAGCTGTGGGAAGGTTAGAGATGTGTTATTTGCACAGTTAATGTGAAACCATAAAAACCAGAATCTATAGTGTTCATGTTGGAGAAGACATTTAGGACTAGTGGGATGTTAGGCTATTTTTCTCCTGCAAGTTTTGCAAGCTAAAATTTAATTTTTAGTAAAGGATTGAGGGCAGTTGCAAAGATTGTAAATCACACTTCAACTTTCCTGAACTCCTGCCTTACTTAACCACATCATTGCACTATCAGTGATTTTACATTGAGGAAATTTACAACCCATTGCCAAGAAACCTTTTAGTGTAAATGTTTTGAAGTAAGGAAATCTTCATTTTTGAATGAAGCTTCATTATGTTCTTAACAAAAGTTTCGAAAAAGTTTGAACTGCTATCCCCAAAAGGGGATTGCATTGAAAAGTAATAATCAACTGAATGTAGCAGTAATTATACTAATAGTGGTTAAAATTTTAAAGCTTGAGATAGAGAATTTAATATTGGAATTAAAATTAGCAGTGTATTTTCAGTTGATTTCTTCAAACCAAAGGGGAAGGTTTTGTTTTTTTTTTTTCTGGATATCTGAACTATTCTAATTAAGAGGAAGGAATACTCAGAATTTACCTTCTGATCACTCTAAGCTTTGCTAAAGAATGACCTATTTTAGGATGATGTTGACCCAAAGACTAATACCTTGGGTGAGGTATATATAGAGGTTTGAATGTAGTGTGGTAAGAGGAAAGTCTCTAAAACAGACAAATCAGGCTGTTACCTAAGGTCACAGCTTAGGGAAACTTCATGTAGTTGTGTCACTTTTTGGTAAATTACTTGGTAACCCTGCAACCAGCAGTTTTTATTCCCACTGAGGTCTTTTAAATGCAGATTTCTGGGCAGCATTTGCAGCATGTCTGACCTCCTGGATCTGAGGTTAGGATCCAGCTCATCGAGTGATGACAGTGATTGCTCTGATGGGTTTCTTCCACCTGTCAGCAGCATTCTCTTCCCTCAGACATTTATTTTGTAAAACTGTGATTTAAAAGAACCTAACCTGGGGCTCTTGGGTGGCTTAGTTGATTGAGCAACTGCCTTCAGCTCAGGTCATGATCTTGAGGTCCTGGGATCCAGGCCCACTTCAGGCTCTTCCTGCTCTGCAGGGAGCCTGCTTCTCCTTTTTCTGCGTGCTGCTCACCCTGCTGTGTGCTCTCTCAAGTAAATAAATAAAATATTTTTTTATTAAAAATTTGTTTAAATTTATTTGACAAATCACAAGTAGGCACAAAGGCAAGCAGAGAGGAGGAGGAAGGCTCCCTGCTGAGGAGAGAGCCATACGCAGACGTTGATCCCAGGACCATGAGATCATGACCTGGGCCAAAGGCAGAGGCTTTAACTCACTGAGCCACCCAGGTGTCCAATAAAATCTTTTTTAAAAAGACTCTAATATTAAATTTACCATTCTTAACCATTTTTAAGTGGGTAGTGTTGTAAGTATAGTCACATTGTTATGCAACAGATCTCTAGAACTTTTCCATCTTAACAAAACTGAGAGTACACCCATTAATTTCTCCTCCTCTTCCTTCAGGATTTTGACTACTTTAGATATTTCATAGGAGTGTGAGTACCTCATAAATGGAATCATAGAGTATTTGTCCTTCCATGACTGGTTTACTTCATGTAGCATAAGCCTCAAGATTCATCCATATTATATGTGTATATCCCATTTTCCTTATTTAGTAGTCCTTTGATAAACATTTAGGTTGCTTCCATCTCCTGACACTTGTGAATAACAACACGGGTGTGCAAATACCTCTTCCAGCCCTTGTTTTGAATTCTTCTGGATATATACCAAGAAGTGGGTTTGCTGGATTTGTCATATGGTAATTCTATCTTCAAGGTTTTGAGGAATGTCCATGCTGTTTTCTGTAATGACGATACCATTTGATATTTTCACCAGTGATGCACAAATGTTAAAATTTCTCCATCTTTGCCAGAACTTCTCTCTTTTCTTTAACAGTAGACATCCTAATGGATGTGAGGTGTTATTTTATGGTTTTGATTGGCATTTCTCTTATGGTTAGTGATGTTGAGCATCGCTGCATATGCTTGTTGGACATTTTTAAAGAACTGTCTATTCAAGTCCTTTGTCACTTTTTTAATTGGGTTGATTTATTTAGTTACTTATTTTTAAGTAATCTTTGTAGCCAGCATGAGGCTTGAACTCACAACCCCAGTTTAAGAGTCCCACACTCTACTGACTGAACCAGCCAGGTACCCCATTGCCTTAACTGTTTTTTTATTTGTTTGTTTGTTTAAAGATTTTATTTATTTGACAGAAACACAGCCAGAGAGGGGACACAAGCAGGGGGAGTGAGAGAAGGAGAAGCAGGCCTCCCGCTGAGCAGGGAGCCCGATGTGGGGCTCCATCCCGGGTCTCTGGGATATGACCTAAGCCGAAGGCAGTCGCTCAACCAAGTGAGCCACCAGGCACCCCTGGCTTATCTGTTTTTAAGCTTGGGAAAATTCCTTAAATATTCTGGATATTTACCTTTTATCACCTATATGATTTACAAGTATTTTCTCCTGTTGAGTAGTTTCCTATGATATGCAAAATTACATAGTCCCACTGGTCTTTTTGGTAAATTACTTGCCTTTGTTGGCTCTGCTTTTTTGCATCATGTAAGAAAATATTGCCAGATCCAGTGTCCTGAAGCTTTCCCCTATGTTTTAGGTGTTAATTTTGGTCTTTAATATATTTTTTTTAAGATTTTATTTATTTGACAAAGAGAAACACAGCCAGAGAGGGAACACAAACAGGGGGAGTGAGAGAGGGAGAAACAGGCTTCCTGCCAGGCAGGGGGCCCCCCCCCCGATGTGGGGCTCAGATCCCAGGTCTCCTGAGCCAAAGGCAGTCGCTTAACCAACTGAGCTACCCAGGCGCCCTGGTCTTTAATTACTAATTTATTTTCATAGATGGTGCAAGCGTGGACATCCACTTTGCTCAGCACTGTTTGATGGCTCCCACCACAACCACCAGTTTTGTAGTCTT
Source organism: Spilogale gracilis (assembly GCA_004023965.1). Lineage (NCBI taxonomy): Eukaryota > Metazoa > Chordata > Mammalia > Carnivora > Mephitidae > Spilogale > Spilogale gracilis. The sequence goes on along the minus strand of PITA01027463.1, from coordinate 12,204 downwards.
GGCACCTTTTTTAAGATTTTATTTATTTATCTGACAGATCACAAATAGGCAAGAGAGGCAGGTAGACAAAGAGGGGGAAGCAGCTCCTAAGAAAACGTCAAATAGGGGCGCCTGGGTGGCTCAGTTGGTTAAGCAACTGCCTTTGGCTCCGGTCATGATCCCGGAGACCCGGGATCGAGCCCCACATCGGGCTCCTTGCTGGGCTGGAAGCCTGCTTCTCCCTCTCTCACTCCCCCTGCTTGTGGTCCTTCTCTGGCTATGTTTCTCTCTGTCAAATAAATAAAATCTTTAAAAAAAAAGAAAAAGAAAACTTCAAATATAATATACCATTAATGTTTTGCTTTCTGGCATGGTGACCTAATATTCAATCCATGTACTGTTAGTAGTAAAGAGCATCCTATTTTGGGGCGATACTTACCATGATCTGGGTGTGGCTAGGATCCAGTAAAACTTTATTTACAGAAGGAGGCTTATTTTCCTGAAAGAAGTGTGATAAAATAATATACTGAAATTCTCAGCTGTTTTTGATGTTGGTTTTTCACTTTTCTCTTTATATACATGCTAGCATTGTATTGGCTTTTTTAGTTTTCTCTCACATCTTGCCCCTTGATTTATTCTTTGTTTGAGCCTGTTGGCTCTCCTGATAATGTCCTTTTGGTTGATCATTAAGCTATGTTTTAAAGCAACTGCATTATTTCATACTATGACTTGGAAAAAATGCTAGAGGGTTTCTTTTGGTGAGGAGTTTGGTTGCAAAATTTACTAACTAATGGTGAATGATGAGTGCAAGAGTATTTTGGTTTCCCTCAAGATGGAATAAGTACACTCTGCTGTCTCTTGGATTTACTAAAAACCTTGGGCAGAATGCATGGAATAGCTGAGGACTTTGAAAAGTAAGTGTTGGCAGGTGGATTGAAGAAGGAAACCCTAACTCAAAATACCACTGAAACAACTGATTTCCTGTTTCTTCCCCTACTCCCCTTTTGGTTATCTCTTGGGGTCGTCTGTAACGCTGCCAGAAGCTGGTAGCTAGCTACACCCTAGGTTCGGATAAAACGTTCAGGAGAGGTCCTCTTTTTCTGGTCTGCAGAGAAAGAAAAGGGGCCTGGCTCCTTTAGGTCAAGAGAGTAAGGAAAATCCCTCTTTTGTTTTTGTTTTTGTGTTGCTTTGCTCTTACGTGTGTATTCTGCCCACAATGCAGGCATCCCTGTAACAGTTGTAGTGGCCAGACAGATACCTAACACACTGGGTGCAGGAGGGGGACCCCTTTTTGACCAGAGGAGCTGTGCTCCCAAGAGTGAAGAGCATCATGGATATTCCTATTGCTCTTTCCTCTTTTTGTAGCCCAACTCACAGATAATGACTGGCAGCCTTCTGCAGGTGGACAAACTAAAGCCTTGGCTTTTCTAGCTAGAGGCTCCCCACCCCAAACCAGAAATGGTCAGCAAGATTATGGGAAGGAGAGAGGTGAAGAAAGTGATCCCATAAAGATTTGTATAAATACCACTGAGCATGGGGCGCCTGGGTGGCTCAGTTGGTTAAGCGACTGCCTTCAGCTCAGGTCATGATCCCGGAGACCCGGGATCGAGTCCCGCATCGGGCTCCCTGCTTGGCGGGAGGCCTGCTTCTCCCTCTCTCACTCCCCCTGCTTGTGTTCCCTCTCTGGCTGTGTTTCTCTCTGTCAAATAAATAAAATCTTTAAAAAAATAAATAAATAAATAAATAAATACCACTGAGCTGCTCATCTAAGGCTTGGAGAACTGATAGATCACTTCCCAGTCCCAGTCTGGCCACTGGATGACACAAAAGCAGAGCTGATCTGAATACCGGGGCAAGGGCTTTCATAACTAAACTGAAACTATATAACATAACTCAGAGTAGCTGGATAAACACTTGAAGCCCGAACTTAACCATTCCAACTGCCTGCTAAAACAGTTTTAAAAATCAGCATCCTCCTCAGGATTTATTTATTGTGGGTTGTTTTTTTTTTAAGATTTTATTTATTTATTTGGCAGAAACACAGCTAGAGAGGGAGAAGCAGGCCCCCTGCTGAGCAGGGAGCCTGATGATGGACTCCGTCCCAGGACTCTGGGATTATGACCTGAGCCCAAGGCAGACGGCCCCCCTCCTTAGGATTTAAATAAGATTTAAAATTATATAACAATGATCAAAATGTTCAGGATGCAATCACAAATTGCTCAACTTACGAATGGGAAATTCTCAGCATCCCTTAAAGGAAAAAGACAACCTCAAGGTGATACAGGTAAAGCTTTACAAACAGTTGTCATAACGATTCTATGAGAAGAGTGAACACTCTTAAAGGAAAAGACAAAAGTCTTAGAGGAATAGAAGGTGGAACCTAAAAATGCAACAGAGAAGTAACTGCCAGAATAAAAAGTTTCCTGCGCAGGCTCCAATAGATTGGAGATGACAGAGGAATGAGTAGACTTGAAGATAGATCAGTAGGAATTACCCATTCTGGACATTCTGAACACACAAAAAAGATTGGGGGCAGCAAATGTCCCACAGGTCCCAAACAGTAAAGGAGCATGTAATAATTTTAGACTTTAAAATTTTTAAGGCTACATGGGGCGCCTGGCTGGCTCTGTCAATAGAGCATGCGACTTTAGATCTTGGTTGTGGGTTCAAGCCCCAGAGATTGCTTTTAAAAATAACAAAAAGTGGGGCGCCCGGGTGGCTCAGTTGGTTAAGCGACCGCCTTCGGCTCAGGTCATGATCCCCGTGGGAAGCCTGCTTCTCCCTCTCTCACTCCCCCTGCTTGTGTTCCCTCTCTGGCTGTGTTTCTCTTTGTCAAATAAATTTTAAAAATCTCTAAAAAAAAAAAAGTTTTAAGGCTGTTCATTTTCCCAAATGTCCATAAGATTTAATCAGAATAATTATTGCCAGATTGAACAAATGCTTGAAGGCGTCTTACAGACTGAGCTAGGCACTGCAGAGAAAAACATTAAAACACAAACTCCCTAGGTGCGCCTGGGGAGCTCAGAGGGTTAAGCCTCTGTCTTCCTATGGCTCAGTTCATGATTTCAGGGTCCTGGGATTGAGGCCCGCATTACATTGGCTCTCTGCTCAGCGGGGAGCCTGCCTCCCCCCCCCCTTTCTCTGCCTATTTGTGATCTCTGTCTCTGTCAAATAAATAAATAAATAAATAAGTAGCAAATATCTTTAAAAAAACAAAACACAAACTCCCTAACTATATGGGTGAGTCTTGGGGGATTTGCGTGAATATCGAAATAGCCACACAAATAAAATAAAATGCTTTGGTAAACTTTTTCATGAAAAGATCCTTGGTGGGAATAGTGAGGTGACTTGAGTTAGAAGGAGGGTGCTGAGAACAGGTTGTAGGTAGGGTGAAATCCATTTCTGCAGTACCCAATACAGTTGACATGTGTTGTCTTCAGCATAATTACTATTCTTTCACTCTTGTGTGGCTTGATTTGGGTGAATAAATTTGTGGTGCCCTATCTCTAGGGAGAAGATGGTTGGTGGAAAAGTCCCATGTGGCTGAAATACAGGAAATGGGGATAGAGCTAGTTACCTGTATATTCATCAGTGTGTTATGTATTTCAGCTGCTCTTCTGATTGTCTTTATATTATAAAATTTGTCTGAGTCAGATGAAAAGGGGGCTGCCAAGAGATCTGAAGATTAGATAATAGTTTATTCTTTGGGAGGAAAAAAAGATCTTTCTGAAATGAGGGGACCAGGTATTTGAAGGGTAGAGTGAGTATACTGAAAATAAAGAATAAAAGCTTGTAAGGAATGAGATCCTTAGCCCTTTTTACCTTTTTTTGCCTACCAGAAATCTTAATGTTCTCTAGGCAAGAGAATGGAATGTTTGGATAATGTGACCTGCCCAGGAAAGAACTTAAAAAAAAAAAAAAAAACCAATGGGGAGGGAGTTCCCCAGTTAGTGCCCTGTATAGAGACCCACAGTAAATAAGCCCCATCCATGTGTATAGACTTTCTGACTAGCTAAATCTTAGTACCCTAATATTGGCCAAGAATCAGAAGAAGTGTTGAAACAGTTGGGAACATCTGAGGGTAGACTAATGCATAGAAAAAGCAAATGAAAAAGCAAGCAGCATTTAAATCCAAAGGAAAAGTTCAACAAGAAAGAAAAAATGACAAAGCATGACTAAAAGTCTTAATATACTATTGTTAAACATTGCTGTATGATATGTGTAAGTTAAAATAAATCCACAGAGTTCTCATAGTGGAAAGGTTTGTTTTCTTTTTTGCTTCCTTTTTTTATTGTATATGTGAGATGAGATCCTAACTAAACTTCCTGTTGTAATCATTTCACAGATATGTAAGTCAAACCATTACGCTGTGTACCTTAGCTTCCAGTGATGTATGTCAATTATCCCAATAAAACTGGGGGTGAAGAAGTCTGCATGAATAGTGAATAACTATAGCTGAGGAGGTAGCATGTCCAGTGGATGGAAGAAAATATTTGCAAGAGGGTCGAGTTCTAGTGGGAAGTCAATTAGTAAGATATGAATTAGATAAGCTCTAAAGAGAGACCCTTGTATTTTTGTTTGCTATTGCATGACCACCTACATAAAAAGATCACTTTGTGGGCTCCTGGGTGGCTCAGTGGGTTGGGCCTCTGCCTTCAGCTCAGGTCCTGATCTCAGGGTCCTGGGATCAAGGCCCTGCATCGAGCTCTCTGCTCAGTGGGGAGCCTGCTTTCTCCTCTCTCTGCCTGCCTCTCTGCCTATTTGTGATCTCTCTCTCTCTCTCT